>CM018692.1:34772556-34954860 GCA_009363875.1 Mikania micrantha
TTTGTACTTTTGGGACGTTACATATGCAGCATTCAAAATCCAAGTTATTCTAGAGAAATTGTATTAGATGCAATGCCTTTAGTCTATGTGGTTTAAATCTTTGCTATGTGTTATTACTTTCTTGTGATTCTATGTTATTCGATACTGAATAGCCTAAGGTGTGTTAGATACCACCTTCGCTTTGACTTAGGTCAAAGGTGTCAAAAAGGCAAAAAGTACAACTACGGGCAAACTTGTGAAAGTACTTAGCTTTGTGCTTTGTATTGGAACGGGTTTGGAGACGATATAAAATATTGTAGACTAGTAGATATACTAAGCTTTTTAGCTAAGTATTGATACGAGTTTGGAGACGAGATATTCTATAAGCTTAATTGCAAACTAGTAGGATATGCGTGCTAGAATTTAAACTTTATAGTCTAATTGAATTGCATCAGTTTTTCTATGTAAACTATATAAACTGTATGGGTTACTCATCAACTATGCAAATAGTTGAGCAAATCTTTATTTTGCATATGTAACAGGTTAAGTGGATGCTTTGGCGAAGACATAAGATAGGCTTCATGTTAGTAGACCTAGTTAATTCTTTAAAACAATGTTTAGAATTTCATTTGTAATTGTTTGTTTATTCTATTCTTGTAATGTAACTTGAGTGTAATGAGTGAAATGTTTGTATTGTTAATAATGAATGATTTAATTATTCAAACATATTAATAGCACCATGAGCTAATGAACAGTCGAGCTCGCGCCCCGAAGTGTTCCGCCGTCAGTCGGGTGTGACATTACACATGTCTTATACACAAACATTATTATTCTTATTACAAAACCATTTGTATATGCAAAAGCCTTAGTTCTAGTTTGATTAGGTTTTATTGCTATACATGCTTTACTTGTTGCAAACATGGTTTAGGATAAAAGACGTTTCATACATCAACATAAACATACCCTAGTAGCATGGTATGGTTAGATACCTTCCACACATAGACTTAAGTCTTTGTGTAAATAAGTGAAAGTTTGCATGATTGCAAACTTGTGAATTACATGTGTAAATCTATGACCTAGCTAGTCTAGATTTGAACATTGTGATGACACTTTTTTGAAAACATTGGTTGAAGACATAAACATTGTGTGACTTGTAAACATGTAAACATGTATACTTGGAATCTATTTCATTTTGGAACATTTGGTTTAGCATCTTTAATATATCTATATATATAAATCTATGAGTTCTCACCAACTATGCAAAATAGTTGATCAAACTCTATTTTACATGTGTAACAGGTTAAAGCTATGGATAAAGATCATATAGGAATTATAAGACCTAGTATAATTTTAATCAATATATTGTGTTTGAATGTTTGAATGTTTGTATTTTACATATGTAACAGGTTAAAGCTATGAATGTTTGTATTTGAATGTAACGAGTGTGTTGAAACTTAAATGGGATTGTTTAAATATTGAAATTAAGAATAGCACCATGAGCTTTTGGACAATTACAATAATGCTCTGACGTATTCCGCCGTCGGTCAGGGTGTGACATTTCATTTGTTCGGTTCTTCGCGTCTTTGATTCGTATCGTTTATTCGACAAGTGTTTCATGTAAGCACGTATAAGACATATTTGTTTGTTCAAGTTATTGTTCCGTTAGTTCACCAACGTTCGTGTAATAAGGATGGTGTGTGATTTGGTAAGTCCTCAAATTACCGATTCATGATTGTTTGTGCTTGACTTTGTGAAATGTTTGACACTCTTGATTAACCTTAATCAATGTGTAATGTACGATCCGATAATTCCACGAACTATCGTTTCACAAATCTTTGTGTTTGACACACTTGATTAACCATAATCAATGTGTAATGTACGATCCGCTAATTCCCCGAATTATCGTTTCGCAATTGTTTGTGTTTGACTCACTTAATTAATCCTAATTAAGTTCAATGCAAGAAACATGAATATGTTTAAAGTAGTTTGTAAGTGTTGCAATTTACCTAAACATGTTTAATCCATACCAATGATTCTTTCAAGTATTTAAAGTTACTATAAATAGTAATGTATGACCATAAGTTGTGTTTTCCCAAAACTAACTATCCAGACATGTTAATAAACTCATTAACAAGCATATGTCACCATTTAAAAGCATTCATCATTCTAGGACATAGTTCAATGCCCATTTTGCCTAGCAAAGTTTCCATTTTTGGCAAGTAGCACAAATCTTCTCATTATGAAACCAAAACTCAATCTAAGACATTTCCACACTTCAATTTAGTAACAATACACCAAATATCATTCATAGAACATCACAAATTCATGCATGTGGTAGATTTGGAGTTGCATGTGGGTATACATGCATGCATGTTCAATTTAAATACAAATAATCGTCTAAAACTACCTCACAAGGTTTTTGATTGATGTTTTCAGTTAGAACATAAGCCACAAAGATGTGAAAGTGGTTGGTGATGGGGTTCTCCAGCTGATGATGGATTGCAATGGGTCTTTAAGTGCCTTCTACAAGCTCTAATGCTCCCAAATCACCAAAGAATGGAAGGAAGGGATCATGGATGGGTTAACAGAGATTGGAAGATGGTTTAGAGGGAGTTTGGTCGAAAAGAATGCAGAGAATTCGTATAGTGGGTAAAGGAAGTGATATGTGGAGAATAGGTGATATTTATAGATTATGTGGAGTACGGCACTCGTCGCGTACTTCCAAGGATTGAGGTGGGGTTCCTGGCGTACCGCGGCAGACAAAATATTCGAGTCCTGGATTCTGGTTCGTCGCGTACCGCCACGATTTTCGGCTGAGTTCATGTTGACCCGCTAGGTTCGTTGTGTACTGTGACGTGTTTCGCCGAGTGGGGTGGCGTAACGTGATGGGTCCGGTTTCCATAATCCGATTTCGTATGTTCGGTTTTTCTCGTTTTCAATTCGTATCGTTTTCGCTAAGTGTTTATCGTGTTGTCTTTGCTGAGTGTTTGTTTGCATTAACACGTGGTCACATACATACATATTCGTTTGTTTGAATTATTGATTTGTTAGTTCACCAACATTCGTGTAACATGACTCGAGTGTGATTTGGTAATTTCTGGAATTACTGATTCTTAATTGTTTGTGCTCGACTGTGTGAAATGTTTAACACACTTAATTAATCCTAATTAAGTGTAATGCAAGAAACATGAATATGTTCAAGAAGTTTGTGAGCGTTGCAATTTACCTTAAATTGCCGGATGTCACATCAAATCCATAGTTTGAGAGATTTGGGCATCTTTTAGTGTCTGACTCAAACTAACAACAAGACCAAATGATCAAGGTAGCTCAATACCACAAATGTATGGTACTATAAAAGTATGTTAAGTGCATAGATAAGGTAATAAAAGCAATGCAAACATGTGAATGATAATGTGCTCATGATTAGGAATGTCTAGAACCTATAAATAAGGTAAATAGTTAAAGCTACCATACTAGCATCATTAAGTAAGGTAAATAGTTAATTTTCCCTTATGAGCTTCATTAACAGTTTATATTGCTTATTATGTCCAAAACTACTACCTTTGTTGACACACCCTTTTTTACATCTTGTATAGAAAACACAAAATAGCAACAGGGAAAAAAAAAGAAAAAGAGGTGGGTGTGGTGATGCGTAACATTCATGATTTTTAATTAATAAATACAACGTTGTGTTTTCATGGACAATACTGTATTTTATGATTCGATATAGTTATATGATAGTTTCAATGTTATTACATATAGTTTTCACAAATGAAATCAATTTTGTTTCAGTAGTTCACATAGAAAGTTCAAAACAAGTAAATCACCCACCGACAAACACGTAAATCGCTATGAGGAAGATGAAATGGAGAGAGTTGAAGGAACTAGTTTTCACACCCCCAAATTCCCACATGTGGTGTCAGTACACATGGGTGTGACGTGGCCAGAATCACAGCTCATGGTCATATAAAACAACTCTATATGCGTTTCAAAATACAATGTTTGTCATAAACACAACCAAATAGTTTATAAAATAAAGCAGCGGAATTACAAATGTTATGCAACGGAAAGTAATGTGTTTAAAATGCAGCGGAAAAATAAATTGTCAGACACTACATTGTCAGTACATAATCATATGGAATAAAATGTTTGTTTTCAAAAACATGATGCAGTTGACCCTATGCTCGATCCTTATGTGCATCATGATCCAAATACAGCTAGTTACCTGAGAACACATGTTTAAGAAAAAGTGTCAACACATAGGTTGGTGAGTTCACAGGTTTTGATATACATATAAAATAATCAAAATGTTTGTCACGTGTCATGTTGTTTATCAAATGTTAGTCCCGAGCCCTTGGCTCTAAGTGTCAGTGCGTCACTACCGAACTAGACTTGTTAGTCCTTGCCTCCGCCATGTCTCGTAATAACAATGGCAAGATAGGTCGTGATTTCACATGTCCCGACCTCCGGTCAGCATTGTGCCACGTGGAGTTCATCACACCCAAATAGATCTATTCAAACTCACCTCCTTGTTTGTACATTAACGGTAAGACTTTGCGATGGCTTGTTACGATTACAACACTTATGTTTGTCTACTAAACCAGCATACACAATATGTTTGTACAAGTATAAATGATTGACTCGATTCAAAAAGTATTCTCCCCCTATTTGAAATGTTTGTAAAAGAGTTAAAGAGGGGCCGTAAACTCACGTTAGTGATAATCGGATAATGCGTAAGCTCCTGCTTCGTAGACGTGTCGGTCACCGGCTACCTATATCGTATAGCTTACGTGAGTTTGTGTAAGTGACGGTGTCGTGTTCGTGTTCATGCTCGTGTTTGTGTTCAACAACCCTCGGTTGTTATGTTAGTCCATGTCGGTCCACCTTGACCGTGCTTGTCCGTGTTTGATCGTGGTTGACCGTGCCAAGTCAACGACCTGTTGGTGAACCGTGTGTTGGTTATAGTTCGTGTAACATTCGTGATTGTGCTCATTGTGTGTAAAACACGCAAATCGCGTTTATGGACAACTTACTATTTATAATAAGTTTCTATTTTTAGAAAGTCCACAACGCTTATCATTTTAAAGATTCTAGCATGCTCATTAGTCCTACGTGATCATGTTAGCACATAGCGCGTTGTCATATGTTGTCTAATAAACACATAGCTTGTTTTTAGTCATTAAAGCTTCCTAATATAGAAAGTTTCTGGTTTTGACATGTTTTAATAATGAAATCACATATCTTATCTACACAACAATCATATTTCATCATGTTTAGCCATTTAGCATGTACAAATCTTGTATCGCATTTCTATATCAAATTTTCAGAACATAAAGTTACTCAAAATAGTAACCATGACTAAATGTTCATCAAACGACCAAATCTATCATTCCTAATCATTTCAAATCCATTTTTATCACAACATATCAGAGGTCATCATTTAAAGTTCATGTATATCCATATTACCTCTCCTAATGAGATTTGCACAAATAAAGTTACTATATTTAGTAACTAGGTCCAAAATGACCATATATCACTATCTAATTCATTTTAACAAGTACTCACACAACTCAAATAATCATTCATCAACATTCAAAATCATCTAGATAGTCTTAGATCATGCATGCATGTTAATAAAAATACTCATTTATCATCTATGAACAAGTTATGCATGATGACACACATTCAACATCATGGATCATCATAGATCATCAAAATACATCATCAAATCATTCTAGATCATCAAAATTAGTAACAATATCATCAAACCCAGATTCAAAGTGTTGAGAATTCGTGCATGTGAGGTTAGAGTGCTTGCATGTGGGTTTCAAGTGTTGCATGTGTGTTTGTGAGTGTGGAAGGTGAAAGATGAGCTTGGGTTTACCTTCAAAAGCCCCAAAGTGTTGAGATGGTGAACAAATCAAGCTAGAAAAGCTCCAAGAACTTGCTGATGTTGGTGCTTCAATGGTTAGATGGTGATGATGAGGGTGGTGGCTCTTCACAAAAGCTTCTTCTTGCTCCAAGAACTCAAAAGTAGCTTCAAGGTGTGTAAAAATGGCTTCCAATGGTGTATTCAGGTGGGTTTGCAGAGGATATGGTTGAGAGAAGACGTGCAAGGGGTCCCCAAAGGGCTTGGTTTTACAAAGATTTGGCATCTGCATGTCGTCCGTACCGCCAAGGGGTCCCCAAAGGGCTTGGCATACCATTATGAATTTCGGGATTCAAAATCCCCGCCGATCCATCGAGTATCGCCAAGGATCTCTCCGGGGTCCTTAGCGTACCGCGAAGGATCCCGGTTGAGCCTATTTCGTCCATTTTCGATGGTTTGGCTCGTTTTCGACGTTTCCTCTCTTATGGAACATTGTTTGGCATCGTTTGAACTCTCTAGTTCAATGTTTGAGCGTTTCATGACGTTTCTAGTGTTTAGTTACACGATTTGTTAAACGTTCACCAATGTTCGTATTTTCTTAGACACGTGTGTGCGTGTTGCGATAATTCATCGAATTATCGTGTCTGTGTCAGTGTTCGCGCTATCGTGCCACGTATGCAATTATCAATTAAATAAACATTTAATTAAAACGGAAGCTGGGCTGATTTTTTTCGGGGTGTCACACTAGTGATCCAAATATGTAGAGTAGAAATGGAGTTCAACCTACAAAAAGATCGCAATATGGGAATGCGATTGATCATGCATTATAGCACGTTAGTTTAAGCAAATGTTTGTATTTCGTTAAATGTGTCAAAACATTCATTTGACAAATTGTTTAAGTATTCATGTCATATTATAGGTCTTACTAGTAAATAATATCTTGTACAAGCGTTTACAATTATCCGAACAACCAAACAAATGGGCAAAATTACAAACCGACAAAATAAACAAAAGAAATTATATAATAATAGTCAAACATTTAATAAAAATTTTCTTATAAACTTGTTTTAGCGTACTTATGCTTTCTTGTCAGTTTCATAATCGCTACCTGATAAACACACTTCAAAGTCAACTAACAAGTTGGTGAATCCATATGCTTGTGTCACCATTGAAGTATAAAAATAATCACGCTTTGATATACCAAGTATATCATGTATCTTTTGTAAATAAAAGTAGATGACATGAGCTTACAATTAAGCCTATGACTGGACTTCCCAAAAAAATGTACTATATACTTGTTAATTACCTATAAATGAAACCTGAACCAAATTTGTGAGGAGTATATTCAACCAATTGCCAACACTGAAGGCATTGGTGCAATCAAACCATAGGGGGGTGTTGTCAGCCTGAATATATGTATTTAATACCTAACCATCGGCTCGTCACTTGAGTTATATGAGTGTGATAATTGTCTAATAGGACTTACGTAAGGTGTTGTACGAAATCGTCTAATTAACCCATGCATATACAAATCATAACATAGCAACACATCAATACAAAGGTATAAAGTATTTGTCTCACAAACTTATCTAAAGTACCAATGAAATTTCCACCGCAAAGTTTAAAATATAAACACATGTAAGGAAACTATGGAATCACCTATTAAGGATGAGTTGATTGTACATTTGTATTTATTAATTGGTTTTGAAAACATTGACTTCACACCTAACTAAAGGTTATAAATAAAACATTTAACACAATTTTGTCTATTGTGCTAATCAATTTAAAACATTTAACCATTTAACTTTGATATTTGTAATTGTCAATAACATAGCAAATTGTCACACAACATACGAAGATACATGAAATGTGTCATTTATATAAGATTCATGTCATAAAATGAATTTTAGCCACTTTGCTAGTCTAAAAATGAGTTTTGTTCATTTCTTGAAATTATAGATTTTTAAGACTCTTTTGTGATGAACTTTTTGTATTTTAGCATTACTTTCTACTCTCCAAATGTTTATAAGTTTTATTTACATGTTTTAATATAGTGTATACATTTTTTATATTTTTTTTTGACTTATGTAAATCCATTGAATAAATTGCACAAGTTTAGCTCACATAGCAACCGAGTCTACCAGCGGCTAGCGCACCAAACTAAAGACTACTGGTTGAGGGTAAAATCTAACTTGGATTGTACAAAACCAGCGGTGTTTAAAATCTATCACAATAATAAAACTTTTGAGTTAACAATCACTCAATTTGTATCAAATTGAATGTTTACTCAATTTGGATTAAATTCAGTGCATTATAGCCTTCTAAAGTTGACCTATTAGTTGTTTTTCCACAATATAGATAAGAGTTCTTAACTTGTGATTACGATTTTAGGGGTCTAAACAAATATAAAAATAAAAATGCAAGACCACTTGGATTAGCATATTATGATGTCTGGTTATGAAATCATGTGTTTATGTGCAAGTTTACTTATTACAATGATTTACATATATTATTTGATGCTTTTCATATCAAGAACATGAGTAAATATTTGCTTAAATCACAAGTTATGATTTTCAATATTAAAACTTAAAAAAGAGGGTTTTCATCATCTTTTCATGGTTTACTATAAGATATGAATAATCTTACACGAACCCATGAATGAAGATTTTGAGCACAAACATATAATTATATGAATCATTATAAATTTTCATGAGTATTAGTAATGGATTTAAAATCAAAAAAACATAAAAACACAAGAAGACTTGATACACCTTACAATAATGGTTGAAAGTTTTAAGACCTTATTCCTCTATTGATGGTGATAATAATGTGATGCTGATGGTTTTTGACAAAAAGTTAGAGAAAAAGATGAGGATTTCTTTGGAACCAATAATGTGAAATGAAAGGATGGACTTGATGTTGATTAAAGAAGCTGAATTATGAGTTAGTAAGGTTAATGGTGGCAACATGAAAGGTCCTATAACATCTTCTCTTGGCCAAATTCTAGAAGATCTAGAATTTTCATTTTTTTTTCATTTGCAACAACACATTATACATATTGCAATGAAACATATTACGTGTCACATTCTTGCTTAATTTAACAATTACAATTTCATAAACTTTTATTTAATTTTTCTTAGATAGAAATTCATAAACACATTTTGTTTAATACATTTAGTGTATATAAGTGTTATTTAGTCTTTGAATCATTAATGTGTGTCAATTAAACCGAAAATTCCAACTACTGTTGCAATTTTTGATTTTACTGTTGTTTCTTCGCCCATTGACTAAACACCAATGTTTTCATAACCGGACCGGACGTTGAACCGGACGTCTTACTGGTTACTGGTCGGACCGGATTCACGAACCGGGCGACATAATAAATATATAAAAATTTTCAAAAAAATTATATAATTATAATCATATTTAAACAAACATAATTACTATTCACACAAACATAATCATTTTAAAAAAAAAATACAATTTTAATTGTAATGTTATATTTTTTGGATTTTGCTTTAAAAAAAAGAAAAAAAAAACTTGTTTCTCATCCCACATAGGTTCACATCTCTTTCCCTTCCTAACTTTTCGTCCCGTATTGGTGAGAGTACAACAAAAACATTCATCCCCTCCCTATAAAAAGAAGAGAAAAGGGCACCATTTGTATGAAAAGGCTACCATTTCAACCCTTTGTTTGATTTTAATGGTTTATTTTTTATATTTTAGTTTTTTTTAAATAAAATAAAATAAAATAAAACCGGTCTGACCAGTGGTCCGGTTCCCGGTCCGATCGGTCACACGGATGGGCCGGCCGGTTCTCTTCCAAGCGGTTCGTACGCTTATTTTGGGCTGGTTTAGTGGCCGGTTCCCGGTCGGGCCGGCCGGTCCGGTCCGGTTCAAACAACATTGCTAAACACTATCGATTATAATCTTAAACATGTCTAACATATGTCTAAAATGTTTAGTCATAGTTGAAGTCAATTCATCATGTCTTGGTGAATGCCCAAGTCAACGGTCAAAGTCACCTGCCCAAGGTAAAGTATGACCTTGCGACATATGTTACAACATTCTATAATTTCTGTGTACCTAGGGGCATAATTTCTCACGACTTGAAACATGACGCAAAAATAAACATGTTATTGTTGGCAAGTATAACTCATTTAGAAAAGCAGGTCGTGTTCAGGTTGACCCGTTAAACCTTTTAAGGTTTCAAAATTAATTTTATATTATTCTTTCTTGTAACTTATATTTATTTTTTTTTTCCTTTTTGATTATTCATCATACTTCAATTAATCGATAGACAACATTTTTATTTTTCATTTACAAATATGAGATTAATATATTTTTGGATAACTATACGAAAATATTTATTTTAGAATTTATACTTTAAGGTTATCATTTGCGCAATTATATGTTTAGTTATAATAATATAAATATTTTTGTTAAAAATACTATATTAACTATATGTTATTCATACTAAACACATTATTACTCACATGTTTTCAATTAACAACGAGCTTACAACTTATAAATTCGTTGGATATATAAACTCGTTAAACATTCATGTTCAGGTAGACCTGAATTTATGTCAATCCAGGTTTGGGTTGAAAACTTTTACACGAATAAATATATGGGTCACGTTTCGGTTGCAAAATTCATACCAGCAACCTTTTAACTCACTAACCCGTCAACCTGACACAATTAAGGCCACTATGTGTACTTGTAAGTTCAACAAACTTGTGGCAACAAGTCAATGTCAAATTCGTAACCAAAGTCAACGTTTACTTAGGACAAATCAAATCAAACTCAAACCAAGATTGGTTGCAAAAGGTTTCACTGAGAAGAGGGAATTGACTATCAAGAGATCTTTTCTCCTGTCTCTCGAAAAGATTCCTTATGGATTGTGATGGCCCTCGTAGCTCATTTTGATTTAGAGCTGCATCATATGGACGTCAAAATTACTTTCCTAAATGGCGACTTATATGCATACGTGTTCATGAAACAGCCTGAAGGCTTCATGCTTGAAGGTCAAGAACATTTAGTCTGCAAGCTAAAGAAATCCACATACGGGTTGAAGCAAGCCTCACGACAATGGTATCTAAAGTTTGATGAAGTGACGAAGAAGCACGATTTCTTAAAGAATCAAGTGGATCAATGCACCTACCTCAAGATGAGTGGGAGCAACTTTACTATACTTGTCCTTTATGTAGATGGCATTCTTTTGGCAAGTAATACCTTAGATATATTGTGACATTTCGTTCTTCACTACGGGGTAATTTTCTAAATTCATGAATTAACATTTTAATTAATTAGATCATGATTTAATATGTATATACATGTGAATCTGTGTATATATGTAAGGAAATTACAAGATGAAACAAATCACAAACGACATTACGCAGAATTGTCGAATTACGCGAAATTTCTATAATAATGCCAAAAACCAAATTAAAGGGTCCAAAAATAAATTAATATCAATTATATGATGAATTGAAGTAAAATAAGTGATAACATAACTTAATCAAAGAATCCCGAAGTTCAATAAGTCAAATTGCGAAAATATGCGAAAAGGCAATTCGGCATGTTTAATTGGCAAATTCATGACAACTCGAACTTCATAATCACATTATAATCATAATGGGATGTAATTAGAAGCATGAAAATGATAGTTGATCATTATTAGCAACTTCTGAAATTATACGCGAAAAGTTGAACAAACGATTGCGAAAATGGCAACAACAATTAAATCTTTGAATTGCTCCATGTCTATCCCATTAAATCTGATAAATATCAGATAAACATGAAGAAAATAAAATGTCCAAACTTGGAAAACAAGTTGTGCCCATATAAATCCAAAAACCATGACTTTGGTCAAGTTTTCTACACCATTATTCCTTCCCCAAGCTCTCAAACTCACCAGACCTTTCCCCATCACTTCTGCAACTTTAAACACACTTAAAACATCAGTTCTAATCAGTTCCAAGTGGTATTCAAGCCCAAGAACAAGTGATACAAAGAATCAAGCTTCAAAAGTGGAATTTTTGGTGATTTTCCAAGCAAATCCTTCACCAAGTAAGTTTCAACTCAATTTTTGATCCTAATAGCTTCATATGACTTAAACAAATATGTTTGAATGATTGGTGAAGTTTGAAAATCATCAGAAATCAAAAACCCATTAAAATGGTAATTTTGTCCAAAAACCGGATTTTTTTCAAAGTTGTCCAAATTGATATTTTTCTTCAACAAACACTAGATATATGTTAAAAACTATGATCTGGAGATTTTGGTCCGGCAAAAGTACAAAAAAATTGAGTTTGGAACACAAAAACTTTGGAGGGCACACTGAGTGGTGCAGCGGCCCCAGCGTGGACCTAGCGTGGCACGGGTGCGGCCCCAGCATGACCCATGCGCGGTGTCACACCCCCACCTCTCGTCACCTGAGATGATGTCATTCTTCACTCTTATAAGGTTACGGAAGCATAGTGGTGATGTCCCCGAGATGAGGTGTGACTTACTTGATCCGGTGTCACAACACACAGATTAACTTAAAGTAAATACATTACAAGGTTTCGTCATTACATTCAACATTACAGGTTACAACTAAGTTTATTACACAACTAACTTATTTAATTACAAGTGTTTGAAAGTGCAACTTCACCGTGGGTCACTATCTCCCTGCAAAAATGTTTGAGTTTGAAAAATCAACACAAAGCTGGTGAGTTCGTAAAGTTCAAGTTCAACAGTATGATATGATATGTAAATGTCAATAGATGTACAGTTTAAGATAACCATGGGACCCGTATCTAGTTCCTTTTGGGCAATTCTATGTTTTACGAAGATACTGCCCGTCGGTAAATATCTTAATGCCTCATTATCTTAATGTCTATCACTAACATTAAGAAGGTGTTTCGGAAACACGTAACAAACATTCACACCATGAGAGATGCAAACCTCCCAGTGAATGGGTTGTTAGCTGATAGTACTATCATTGATGCCTGTTCGGCCCCACATTGGTTCACTAGATACAGTTTCGAGGAATGGCGACTTTTGATACTGTGATAAAGATACTAACGGCAAAATCACATGAAATCTCACAAGAGTCACATGAAATCACACAGATAACAGTGATACATATCATATGTTCCGAAAAACAGATTTACAAAACTACCCCGATGTTTATAAACATTAAAGATAAAAGGTGTAACATCGGTGCCGGAACCGTCACCGGAACAGTGATCTCAACAGTGCCATGAACAGTAAACAGCTACAAACCACACATATTTCATGCTATTTCATATTCATATTCATAGTCAAAGTCATTTCGTGTTATCAAATCACAAGTTCATAAACAGTTTAACAGAATCAAAGTTCAGAACAATGGTTCTTGAGTCAGATAATTATATGGCAATACAGAACCATCATGGGATTATTTGTTAGGGTTTATTAGGTATAAACGTATGTGAGGCTTTATAGAACAAAACAGAACGGATGCTGTTATGTGAATGCTAAACTGACGAGTTATTCGTATAGGTGACGATCTGTACGAATAAATCCGAAGGTTTAACGTTCTGAATAATATCCAATAATTAGAAAACAATATTGAAAAGTATAGTTATCGCCGTGTTCGTACGGGTGACGATTCGAACGAATACGCGCAACGACCTTACGATTTGATTTAAACGGTTAATTAAATAATTCAGAAAAGTTTAAAGTAAATAGAATATATTATTTAATTTATTAGGAATCACAACTTAGAATCATTTTATAAATTCTATTTTTATAAACCGTGTCGTTTCATCGCGAAAACCTCGCGAACCGTCATTTTACGCGAAACCGAACGAGACCGAACGACGGGGCGTTTTGAAACAATTAAATGTGACATTTATTGTCACAACCACCACCATCATTCACTCTCTCTACCTCGTTTTCTCTCTCTCTCTCTAAATCTCTCTCAAGAACCCACCTTCTCACTAAGATTTGGAGCTCGTTTCTTGTCGGATTCAAGTCTAGTTGGTGCTAAAACGATCCCCACGCGGTGTAGATCCAGAAAGTACAAGAAGTTTGGTCTTCCATTAGTCGATTCGAGGTAAATGTTAGTTTTAAATTCGGTTTAATGTGTGTTTCATGATCAATAATCTTTTCGTAGCAATAATTGATATTAAACACTTAAAACACTTGGGTTAAGGTGTCTTGCACGTTTAGGTAGCTCTAGGGATGAGTTGTAATAGGTTTTAGATCTCAAGGACGAGGATGGAAGCCATGGAAATCCACAGGTTCGTGAAAACCTTTTCAGCTGAACCCATTAGCACCGGCCGAACCTCCTGGATCTAGACGAACCCATCTACTCTAAGCCACTAACCTACAGCTAGCCTGCAACGAACCCTGGCACCGAACCTGACTAACCTGCATCGAACCTGGGGGTTCCCTGCAACGAACCTGTTGCCATCTTGCGCGAGCCGAACCCTCAGCGGTTGATACTTCCATCCCCGAACCCTGCATGGCCGAACCTTGGCCATGCGAACCCTAATAGGCACGAACCTTATAGGTCAGGAAACTAAGGCCGAATCTTTTATATGAGATAGACGAACTTAACATATTGTTAGCCGAGGCTTGTCAGTCAGCGAACCCTAGTGTCTTGAGGATGTTAGCCGAACCTCGGTCATAGTCGGCCAAACCATAGGACAACGAACCTTCTCAGTTTGGATAAAACAAGTTGTGGCGAACCCATGCATACTAGCCGACCCTTTGACGAACCAATAAATATTCACGAACCTAGGTGATGATAACCGAACTTTTGCATGACAGTCGAACCCTGCAGGTTCGCCTAGTTGTGTCATGGCCGAACCATGTTACATTCAAAAGCCTAGAATTCGAACGGACCTTGAGGGTTCGTTGGTGCTAGTGGGTTAGCCGAACCCAAGGCCAGTTCCTCTAAAAGGTTCGCTGCCTTGGGATGATGCCGAACCTAGACAACCTTAAAACCTGAAATTATAAGGAGCATGGGGGTGAGATACGTACATATGCGTAAGGCAAGGTATGTGTGTGCATGGGAACCCACGAAATCTATGCATGGAGTGAACAACTTAGAGTTTTGCATGAGTGCATATGTTAAGGTTTACTATAACCAAAGTCTTCTTGACACACATTAATAACTCAATAGGAGATATTGTATATACAATGTTGTGTAACAAATAGGGTGACATTGTTAGAAATTCATGAGAATCAAAACACAAGTCTCGACATCAAGGGGAAGTCAAAGAATCATTAATTGGGTTTAAGTAGGCCCAATGAGTTGAATAAAGCTTGTCACATGTCAAATGTCATATAAATTATGTATTTCATGACAATTAAGGAAAAATACTTTATAAACTTTGCTGAATTGAGTTTAATGATGTTACAAAGTATGTTAAATTTAAATGAAATTTATTTTATAACTGTTTAGTTAAAGGCTATTTTGATTATCTGTTGGGAAATTTGTTGTAAAATAGACAATATTAATTGTCTGGATTTGAACTAAAAACAAGGGGAAACTCTGCCCGAATTTCTTAAAATTAAAAGTAAGTAATTATAATTAAACATGGGATTGGGTTATTAAATGGGTACCTAAGTTAGACCGGAAGAGTAAGTCTTAGAATCACACTAGTGCTTAGGACACTTAGTTACACACACCGAGATCAAGCCTTAGACATGACGACAAATACGCATACTTATCGTATTCGAATTTTTATAAAATAACTCAGGAACTGAAGATACTTAGCCTACAAACAAGAGTGCGCATTCTGTGGTAGTACATTTGACATCAACACAGGTGAGTTCATTGCCCCTTTTCTAAACATTTTTGTTTTAAAACGCGGGGCTGAGAAGCATGCGTAAACTGTTTTATTTAAATTGTTTACTTAAATGCTTTTATTCATTATATGTTATATCTTTATGCTTGTTGATACTCCTAGACTCCTGTCTAGGTAATTACTATGCAGATCAAATAATCAATTTAAATAAATTACTCTTTTGAGTGATACTCTAATTCTAAATTCTAAACAAACCCTTAGTCCATCAAGCTCAAATTCAAGAACCTAAATTCAAAGTGAAATCAAAGGAACTAAAGCTAAAGATCATGTACAAAGAAACCTAATTCAGTGTGTGATCTGAAAATAAAGGATCCTAATTAAGAATCAATTATCACTGTGAATCATGGGAATTCTAAAGATCAAATCAAGAGACTCAAGGAATCTGAAACCATAAATGTGTGTGAATCATTGAAATAATGAAATCATTAAGATCTAATGAAATCATTAATACTTGAGTTAAGGTGGATGTCAGTTGTATAGAAATCAAGACCACGTGTAACACACATAAAGTCCTGGCATAAATAGTAGACTCTTGTAGTCAAGCTATATGGGCAATAACGTGAACTATCAAATGAAATCAAAATCAAATTCAAGAGAATCAAAGAGATCAAGAATCAAAGGATATCCGTAAAGTCCCGGCATGTACAGTAGACCATTGGGTCAAGCTGATATGGGCATCATTAAAATCCCGGCACGCTCAGGTATACTCCTTGTGAGTTATGCCTGATATGGGTCACGTGTGAGAGGGTACAACTTAGACAACCACCAACAACTAAGTCTAATTGATTGACTCAAACAAGACCCAATCATCATGTCTTTGTTGCATTTTAAATGTTTATTTATTTGTTTAATTAAATATTTAACATTATATTTCTATAATTGCTTTTGGGAAATCATGTAACTATGATGAATTCAAGAGGATCAAAGGTAAATCGAATTGTGGAAATCAGAATCTAAATCAGAGGTGAATGGAGTGAAACGTTTAATATCATTAATAACAATATGTTAAGCAGTCCGGTATGTGGTGGGACGGTGGCTGGGGCTTGTCCCCTACATATGCCCAATATATAAGCATACTTGATTGGATAACATAGCTGGTTGTTGAGGAGGTTAAGGTTGTCACTTCGGGGGATCAAGGTAAACATTTTCAGGGTAATCAAATGCTATAAATCATATGTCATGGAATCAAAGTAGTGGAATGAAATGCTTAATTATCACCAGGAACAATATATCATGTGGTTTAGTATGTGGTGGGACGGTGGCTGGGCGGGCGGTAAGTTCGACCCTACATATGCCCTATATATAAGCATACTAAGCTGGATGGTATAGGTGGTTAATGGTGAGGTTAAGGTTGTCATTAAGGTTATTCAAACTCATTTTATAAAACTTAATGAACTCATCAACCATGTGTTGACCTTATTTTTGCATGACTTCTCAGGTGACGAACAAGTCAACTGAAGAGTTATTTCTTTGGACTAGGTTATCGGATAGAGGACCTAGCTTTTTGGACCTGCATATTTTGAAGCATCATTATACAGTTATTTTGTATATCTTGTGCAGATACAAGATAGAAGATTTATGATGTGATAGTAGATTTACATTGTTAAATTATAAACATAACTGATGTAATTTAACTTTGTAATTCTATTTTATTTTAGAAAGTTTCTCATTTATATATCATGTGCATTGTAACAATCTGATCATTCCGATTATCACTTACGATATCGCGCCCCGGGTACCTTCCGCCCGACGGGGACTACGATCCAACCCCGCCGGCTCGGGGTGTGACAAAAGGGGTTGTACGAAACTCACCTGAAGTCAGAAGAGTAGTAGAATCACACTCACAATGATAATAGTAGCCAAATTCTGCATTATTTTATGTTTAATGAGTTATTTATGTTTTAACTTACTGATTAGATCTTTCTAAAAGTTCAATGTCAAAGACATTTCTTTGAAAGTCATCAAACCAATATTAGGCTTTTAATTAATTAATTTAATGTCATATCATACAATGTATCACAATGTAGGAACCTATACTGATTCAGGTTCCTAATACAAGGTTGATGACACGTTTGATTAATCAGAATAATCTCATATAAACCAACTAATTAATGTTGTTGATTATGGTGCTGAAACAGTTTTCTAGATGAATTTAGGGCTTAGGAATGATCAATACTTGTTATTGATTACCCAAATATCATGAAATATCATAATGTGACATTGGAATAGGTTTAATAACCATGTTTAACATACTAATCTGACTGTTATCATAAAAATCAGATAGTCATTCCAATGAGTATGTTAATGATTGTGATTAGTTTTAAACACTTGGATTTAACATTGCCTTTCAATTATTAATCAAACTAATCGCATATATTGTCACAATCAAATGGTTTAAACCATTATAATCATTGTTATAATTTCATGAAACCGGGCATTACAACAGATCAAAACAAAGATTTACCCGTTAACACATCGAGTTCTTCGTTTATAAGCATACCTAGCCATCATCTAGGCAATAATCAACAACCCTAACTATACCATTACGTTCAAAAACAAAATATAATCAACCATTATCAAACTAGAAGGTTAAAATGAACCGTTACCTAATCAGACGGATTTCTGAGTGCAGAACAACGATCAGAACTTGTATACACGTTCCCTGGCTTCAAATATATGATCAGATGGCTTCAATATGAGGTTTAGAGGCTGAAATGGTTGGATTTTTCGTCTGAGAAACGAGTATGTTCGATAGAATGAAAAAATGAAATGTTTGCATGCAATATGATCTTCTGTTCCAATCCACCAAACCGACTCAAGCCAGGCGCATCGCCTCGCGTGGGCGTTTGGCCAAGAGCGTAGCACGCGGGTTCGAGAGATCTGAGATATTTTTCCCCTTCCGCGCGTACCGCCTAGCGTGGGTGCTTGGGGATAGGCATACCGCCTGGCATCATTGATTTTGATATTTTTGTAATTTTCTTCCTTTTGCGACTCCGGACAATCCGGAACTCCATTTCGAGCACGGTTTTTGCCTATTTTCACCATTTCTCTCATACTATCAACCTGTAATAATTACAATTGCCAAATCAACGTGGATTTCAAGCACGACTAAATGTGCTATTGATCATTGATGACATAATTCTCAAATGCAATTGTCACACGCGGCCCCATTCCCGGGCAAAGCAGATATCGACCAAGGGAATTGCCGAGGATTCTCGGCCATCTACGGCCGCTGCCGGGCAAAATGAGATCGCGACCACGAGGGCACCAGCCATCCTCGGACACCATGAGCCCCGGTCGCCTGGCCCCGGCCCATGCCACTTAGCCACCACCGCAGCACCGCCGAGTCGTCGCCTGCCAAATTTCGGCGCGGGGGTTGTCACCGGTTGAATATTCCGGCGAATATTCCGGCCAAAAGGAATATTCCAGCTGAAACCCTAATTTTGTCTGTTTTGCGTTCTGAACTACGTTTCGCGCTCCGGTTCGCAATCCGACGATCCGTTTTCGATAAAAAGGACATATTTGAAATCGATTTCGAGTTCCGGACTCGATTTCGCGAACCATTTTGCAATCCGGTGATCCGATTTTTATCTAACTATCAAATAAAACTCCGGTTTCAGTATAGGACTTAGTTTAAGCATTTGTTTTCAATACGAAATCATATTCTTAATCGATTTCGAGTTCCGGACTCGATTTTGCAATCAATTTCGCAATCCAGCAACCCGATTTTTGATCTGAAAGTCGATTAAGATTCTGGTTTTAACAACGGGATACAATTGTCATCAAGTTACAACCAAATGAGGATAAGAGTTCTATTACTAATCAGAATCAATGATTTTAACATTACAAATTAACTGATTATCGTATTACTTTGATTCTGAATAAATACGTAATTCAGAATCAGTTTGATGAATCAGTTTACATTATCCTTGATATTTAATATCAAGGAATGTTCTAGTAATCCAAATTGGATATAAAGAACTTATAGAACCTTAATGATATGCAAAATTCAATTGAGGCTGTGTGTAACATTGCAACAACACCGGTGAGTTTCATAGACTCCCTTTTAAATGTTTTGTTTTCCAAAACTTGGGGATTCTATTACAATAACAATATGGTTACGTATTTCAATTACAGTGATGTACTTACATGATTTCATTACCCCTTTTTAAATCTTCAGATTTCTAAAACTCGAGGTTTGCATTACAATTACATTATGGTTACATATTTCAATTGCAATGATATGCTTGCATGTTACTTATGCTTTTCAACTCTTGTCTCATGATTACATGAAAATTGTACCATGATATCGTAAAAGTCCTCACATAACAACTGTAACCAATAAACTCATGGATAAGACGGATGATAACAATGATAGTATTATCGGGCTAACAACCCCATTCACGGGAAGATAGAGTCTACCCTGATGTGAATGGCTGCTACCATTTATTACATTACAAGATAACAACTTAATGCAACGATAGGCATTAAGAGTAAGGCTAAGGTCTTACCCTCGGCTATTACTACCAATTACATTACAGTCACATAGGCTTTGGGTATGGGTTTTCATGGTGAATCATATTCATAAAGTTGCGTATGCCTATGTATTCAACATGTTATAGCATATCATATCACGTTATTATATCTATGAATTCATTAGCATTCTTACTGATCTTTTATATTACAAAACCTTTTTCAGGAAGAAGGTAACAACTGCGAAAGTGAGGATGCACGATCACAAAACATGTTTAGTAACTCTTAACTATTTAATGTTGTTTAAGAATGTTGAAACTTAATGTGTAATATTTAAGTTATGATGTAATATATAGTGTGTATGGTTT
This sequence comes from Mikania micrantha, assembly GCA_009363875.1. Taxonomy (NCBI): domain Eukaryota; kingdom Viridiplantae; phylum Streptophyta; class Magnoliopsida; order Asterales; family Asteraceae; genus Mikania; species Mikania micrantha. The sequence goes on from CM018692.1 coordinate 34,793,094, forward strand.
GACATGGATGTGTGATACCAATGTAACAATCAGTCACACCCATCTCTAAGACCTCACCATCAAGCTTCCGCGACACATTACAATAGTTACTGACTTTATGCGTCATTCAGTGATTGTATCAGGTAAAGTGAGAGATGGGGGTGTGACATATGTTGCATGAGTCAAAGCGATTACTTTCGCGTAATTTCAACATGAATGATCTTAGAGAGGCCTCTTACATTATTGGCATCTAAATACACCAAGATAGGGTCAATGGACTTTTGGGTTTATCTCAAAAGGCTTACATTGAACGGGTCCTCACGTGCTACAACATGCACAACTGCTCTCCCTCTGTAGCTCTAGTAGTTAAAAGAGATGTTTTCGGTTCCTTTCAGTGCCCGAAAACTGAGGCTGAAAAGGCGCAAATGAGAATGATATTTTATGCAATAGTAGTCGGGAGCCTTATGTATGCTCAAATTTGAACTCGTCCCGATATCGCTTACATTGTTGAAATATTTGGCCGTTATCAAACTAATCCTGACCTTGATCACTGGAAAACAGTTAAGAAAGTACTCCGATATCTTAAAGGGACAAAAGACTTTAAATAGACTTATAGAAGAAGTGATAATTTGGAAGTAGTTGGTTACTCTGATTCTGACTTTGCGAAATGCAAAGATGACAAGAAATCAATTTCGGGGTACATCTTTATGTTAGTACGCGGACCGATCTTATATAAGAGTCATGAACAGCAGCTGACAACAACCTCAACTATGATGGTTGAATATGTTGCAGTGTACAATGCAACATGTCATGGAATGTTGTTAAGAAACCTTATCGTTGGACTCAAAACGTTAACTCTATCTCTAGACCATTTTACTGTGATAACTAAGCAACAGTTAACTTCTTGAATAGTAACAGTTCAACCGGTGTTGGTTTATATCTTGATACAAAGTACTTGTTCGTTTGAGAGCAAGTTGAGGAAAATAACCTTTGTATTGAGTATACAAGTACTAAAGTTATGCTTGCGGATCCAATGACTAAAGGTCTCCCTCTTAAGATATTCAAAGAAGATGTTTCGAAGATGGGCTTATGTAAAGACCTTATTGCATAATGCACTTACTTATGATCAATAAATTTTCCTCACTTATTTGATTTGTTTGTCTCTAAGTATATGTTTATGCATGCCTAATGACATATAGACACTAATAACACAAATCATTCATTAAAAGGCTTACTTGTTAATTGATCCTAATTTCTCTTAAGTTTTAAATTTGTATTGTAGTATGATTAATGGGGGTCTTGAATTGAATATTGATTTAATGACTGTATTTCTCTGCTATGATTACAATTTAAAACTAAAATGAGTATTATCAATATGCAAACTTATTTAATGCTAATAATAAATAATCACTTGGCCAAGTAGGAGAATGTTAAAAATAGATAATTAAATCTTCTACTAATAAAAGAATAGTTAGTATGGACACTTGTCATCTCCTAATGAAGTCTAAAAATTCTTTTCCCGCTTCTTTCTCCTAATAAATACTAATTATCTTTTATATTAAATCTTCTACTAATACAAGAATAACTAGCATGTACACTTGTCATCTCCTAGTGAGCTCTAAAATTTCTTTTCCTGCCTCTCTTTTCTAATAAATACTAATTATTTTTTATATTAAGTATTAATAATAAATCGTTTTAAATAATTAAATCTTACAATTTAAATATAAAACAAATAGATCTTCTTATATTAAAAATTAAATAATACTTAATAAATCATAAGAAAATTTCGTTATATAATATCTTAAAATATAATTTTATAATTCGTAATCCTTATTTGTAATATGTTATTTTTAAACATTAAATTATTATTATTTTATAAACAATCAATGATATCAAACATGCGAATTTATAAAAATTATTGCTTACAATATTTAGATTTATTAAACCCATGTAATACATGTGTTTCTAACCTAGTAAATAATATATGACCCTCATAATTATTTAATTAATAGATTAATTACCTAAATACTGCTAGCCGATAGATAATTATTTGATGAACATAATTATCTTTATTTATCCTAATTAGGTTTTCCCATTGGATGTATATATAAAGGAGCTTAAGGCTCATAATTAATCTAATCAACATCATAATCACGAATTCCTCACTATAGAATTCGTGAACCTCTCCACCGAGTCTCTCCATAACCATCCTCACTCACCCTAAACGGGAACCGATTGGATCGTCTTCTTACAAGAATTATGTCTGGAATCAACAATGTTTTCACTGTATTCACAGGTTTCATCTAATCTACATTTTTATTGCTTTTTTCGTATTCATGTTTTAATCAAATCAAAGGAATCGATCAACATAATTACTTAAACTTTAACGTAACATCATAAGTTAATAAACAATTGCAACTCACGCCCCATCATATTTCGTCGTTGTTTGGGGTGTGGCAAAAGGAGCCGATGGTTTGATAGATTTCAAGGACGACACATATTATAATGGTAGCCAATAATGATCAAAATCTTAACTAATGAAATGATAACCAATAATGAGCAAAACAATTTACACACGAATACACACATATCAATTTACTCAAGTGAAAGAATGTATCAAACAACAAATCATATAAAATAGATTAAAATATATTCAAAAAATCAAATCCAAATTGAAATCTATATTTCTTAGATCTCTCATAAATGATAGATTCTCAAAAATGATAGATTTGAGGTTTAACACTCAAATGATTTTTCTCAAATTTATGCAAAATAAATTTTTACATGACTTAAGAAATCTCTCACTAATTGTTGCTCTTTCTTCTTTCTTCTTTTCTTATGCAACCTGCAAGAATCTCCCATAAAGGAATTGTCAGTGATGACAAGCCAAAAGCACTCTCTTACTCTCACACCCACCCCAACCGATCATTCTCCCTCATCCCACTCATTTTCACATTTGTGTATGTGATGGTATTACATAGACCAATTCTTCCTTCTTTTTTTTTATTAGTAGGACACCCACACATATATACATATTAAAAATACACCACATGTATATAGAAACACATGTGGGTGTGAACAATAGCTTTTTGTTCTTTTATTTTTAAATTTGATTTCATGTTTCTCAATACTTATTCTCATTACAATGTAATGTTTTTTAACTATGAATATAAGTTGTAGCGTAATTATTCTTCTCTACGTTTCCATATAAATTTTATTAGAAAACGAATATAATCGAACCAATTACTTCCCTTAAAACCGGTCCCAAACTCGAATTAATTCCACCAAAAACCATTTTCGCTTTCTTTAACCTAAACTAAACTAATTTAAAACTAAAACCGGCTCGAAACAACAAACTAGTTCGAAAAAAACATCTTTGTGCACTTATAAACCCACCACTAGTTATCTCTAATGGGTCTGGTTATTTAAACACTCATTTTTTATTTTAATGATTCACCAACACTATACGTCTAGTCGTCTAGTATAAACCTATATGAGATGCATAACCCTCTTTGACACACAACGATTGGTCTCGTATACATGCTGTATACGACATATACGAGCGCGTTGTATAGGACACATACGAGGCGTATTGTCACACCCCGGGCCGGCGGGAACGGATCGTGTTTTCCCGTCGGGCGGAAGGTTCCCAGGGCGCGATATCTTTGAGTGATAATCAAATGATCAGATTGTTTACATAGCACATGAGATATAAATGAGAAATGCTAATCATGACATGAAATAGAATTACAAAGTTAAATTACATTGTACATCATAATTTAACTAAGTAACTCTAATCAAAAGAATCAATGAGTTTATATCTTGAACTGTACAAGATATACAAAAGTGATTCACTGTTTGTTATCCAAAAGTATGCAATCAAAAGTAAGCTAGGTCTTCTATAAGTCCTCTAGCTTAACACTTGCATAATTGTATCTACGCATGTTCGTCACCTGAGAAAACATGCATTTAAACAAAGTCAACACTAGGTTGGTGAGTTCATAAGTAAGTAAATTGAAAACCATTGAATTGATCATGCACACATCCACAATGTCATACTTGTTACTTGTAATACTTGTTTCATCTGTACCACCCAATGGCCTCTCCTTAGTTATATGTACAAGTAGTGTATCACCTGATCAAGTATGCTTATATATAGGGAATCACGCAAGGGTCAAGCCCAAACGCTATCCCACCACATACTCAATCAAGTTCTATCCCACTTGCGATACAACTAAAGATATCCATTACCCGTTTGATCATCGTATTTGATATGTATTCAGTTGTTGTATTGATGATAGAATAATATATTGTATAGGGTTTAATTATCAAACCAAAGTGTTGATAACCCTCAATGTATTAAGGAATTTTAGATTTATATAATATTTTCCTTGTATTATTCTATACTTGAGGTGGGTTAACTGATGATACTCTATTCAATATTAAGAGTGTGAGTTAACCCCTTGCAACTTGTCCTTGAACCATAGTGCATAGAGCCTAAAAGGAATCCATTGGAATCCTCATGTAATCAGATTTCAATGCATCCGATTTATCTCTACCACTTTGTATGTCTATTGTCCTCAACGAAATCTAATACTAGTAGTGTAACTTGAGAGCAGATCACCTTCTCAACCTACTAGTCAATAGGGTTTTCGCTGGATTAATTACTTATCACTGTAGATTAATATCACCATGTGTCGCTTACCAGAACCTGACTTGAGGTCGCCCTGTCACCGGTTATACGTTACCGGCCAATGAATCAATACGATCAACATACTAGCCCTACAAGCTAGAGGTTTGTCAAACCTATGGTACCACTATGCTATCGTCGGTTTAGTCACGTCAAACTAACTGGTCAGCGAATTAAAGGGGCTTACATGATCACTTGAACAACTTGGCACATGATTGAAGTGATATAATGCAAACAGTTCAAATGTAACTAATTGTAATTGTATTTACTTGTACTCTTGTTCTCATTGTAATATGTTCTCCGTGATATTAACAACGTTAAATAAGAGCTTGTCTTATTAAATTATGTTAATAATTGAGTGAATGATGTTGTTATCATGAAATTACATTATCATGATTATCATTCCATGTTCCTTGTTCTCTTGTAATATGTGTTGAGTTGTAAAGCTAAGTGTTATAAAAGCTAGTCTTATTACACTTACTTAACTCTTGTATCGAATGATGTAATAAAGATATATTATCTTTATATCATTCTTGTGTTTTGCTCTTGTAATCGTGTCATCATGTTTCCTTGTAATTGTTACAATGTCATTTCTTGTAAGAATAACTAAGTGTTGTAAGAGTTAACTTACTACTAAGTTATTCTATTGTATCGATGAGTTATGATATTAAAAATATCATCATCATCTTATCTTTCCTGTATTCTTGAATTCAAACAAGCATGCATACAATGATTTATGATAATAAGTAATTTAATATCAAATAATCAAAGTATTAACAATATGTAAGCAAAACTTTTAAATAAATAAAAGTAAAGCATGTTTCTCAGCCCCGAGAGTTTAAAATCAGTAAAGATTAAAGAAAAGGGGCATATGAACTCACCTTGTAGTTGTTGGGTTGACTTAGCTTAAACGAAAGAATGCACGCGCTCTGAGTTGTAATTGAGTTTGTTTTCACGATCCTGTATTGATTTCACGTTGTTTGTAAGTTGTAATTATGAGTCATGTTTAGATAAGTGCGTGTAGGTGTTAACCCTATAGTTGGTTAACACGCGTGGGTCTCGGTCATCGTTCGGCCCTGTTTCGATTGTTATAGATCATTAGTATTACACGTCATTATGTTGTATAGTTGGTTTTAACCCATTCTTGAATCTCACATCTTATCATCATTTGCTCATTAATTATTGTGGTATAAGACTAAACAAATAACCTTAAGAGTGAACTTAGGTTTATGCTTTAAAGTCTCCACGAGTGTTGCTTGACTAAATTTATTACCACCTTTATAACATTAATTAACTAAAACTCATGTCTTATTATCCTTTGCAATCTAATTTCATGTGTTGATCCCCAACTAACCCATGTGAATTAAAATATCAATTGGGCCGAATAATTGTTATTGGGCTGAACCAGTGGGTCTTGGGCTGAAAGGAGTGGGCTGTTGGGCCTGTTGGGCCTCATGGCTGTTTGTACTATGGGCCTGATCAACCTTGTACGGGCCAACTAATGGCCTTAGTCGGCGGGGCTGGCCAAACAAAATAGGAAGTGGGCCAACTGTTGGGCCGATATGCTGTTGGGCCTGCTTTAAATTACTGGGCCAAATAAGTTTCCTAGGCTGGAGGTGGCTGCGTGGACTGAACCAGATATTGGGCCGAGTAACTGGGCCACCTAAGACACAGTGGGCCGGCTAACTTGGGCTTTGGGCTAAAAGAAACTGTTACAGGGTGTACGAGTATGGCCTTATGAGTATTAGGTCGAATGCGTGTAGTCCACGAATGAAGGTGGCTCATTCGGTGAAGATGGCCGAATGATGGAATGGTTCAGGCGATTGTCAACTGGTCGAATGAAGCCTAGGGTCGACTGGTTAACTGGCGAATGAGCCTCATTCTGAGTTTGGTGGTCGAATGGTGATGTAACCGGCGAATGACAAAAAGGTGGTGGTCGAATGGTGGTGGTGTCCACCGAACCAGAGTCTCGAATGTGTCATGGCCGACTGACCGTGGGTGGGGCGGATGGCAGCAGCAGCGAATGAGCATGGGGCGCATGAGGCCATTCGGCCGAACCACATGGTCCTCCCATTCGGCGGCCTGTGGTAACTCATTCTGCCACAACAGTGCGGCGCCCAAATGGAGATCTCCAGTGGTGGTTTCTAAGGTAGGATGTGCTATGGTGGTTCTTGTGGTCGTAGTGTTTAAGGTAGAAGATGGTTACTCGGTTTAGGTTAGTGGTGTAACAAAGGATCCGAAAACCCTAAAAATCGCATTATTTGAACTCGGTTTACCTTCGATTCAGAGGCTATTAGTGTCGATCTTCTGTACTTTCGTGTAGAGGGGAGTAATAGCTTCGATTTGGCTCAAGAATGGAGTGATTTGGTTAAGTTTTGAAGGAGTTATGGTGGAAAGAAGGTAGAGAGAGGGGTGGCCGGATCTAGGGTTTTAGAGAGAGAATGGGGAGTAGAAAATGGGGAAGATGACCCATTTAAGGGTATTTATACCCCGAGGGTGTTCGGGTTCGTTTTTGTTGCTCGGATTCGCGTTTTCGTTATGTTTCCGGAAAATTACGCGTAATTTAAATAAAATAATAAAAGAAAATTATTCTAATTATTTGATGAGTTTCAAAATTGTAAAACATTAAAATGTTTTATTTTCTAATTTTATTATCGTATCGTGTCGTGTTATCGTTTTCGTTTCGTCAGATCGCGTCACCTTCGCACGTAATTCGTTCGAATCGTCACCCGACGAATACGACGATGGTTTTGCTTTCTGACTTTTGTTTTCTACTTTTCAGTCATTATTTCAGAACTCTAAACTCACAGATATGTTTGTGTGAATCGTCACCCACGCAAACACACTGTCAGTTCGTTATTCTGAAATAACACTGTATTTGTGTTTGAATTGTGTTTCCTCACTGTCGGACTCAACTAAACATCCTGTTTTCATATTGTTCTGGTACTGATTCGTCGGCCATCTGATTCCTGTCATCTATGGACATCAGATCGCAACCGATGTGTTTTCGTTGTTCACTTGTAACTTGTTGTTTCTCTTGATTCGTTGTGTTAACTATAATTAAGTTTTCACTTAATAAACACAACTAATATTTCAAATATGCGTTGTACTTAAAGTATTTAAGTTTGTACTAAAATACGTACAACTGTGTATTGTATTCAGAATTCTGATAATGCGATAATTGTTCATGTACATGTATTTACACATAGTATAAGGTGAAAGTACACATACCGTACGGACTTGCCGGACGATCTGGCACTTGCTGTTACACGTATAGGTGTATACAATACGTATAGGAGTCCATCATTGATGCTAAGATATTTTGATAAACAATAATTGCCCTCTTATACACCCAATATATACCTATATGAGACGTATAGAGTATCTGAAGGATGTGAGAATAACATAATATTGTCTAACCCCAGAGGTAGGTAAACCGGATTTTTTTGGAACCGGTTCCGGTTTGTGACGGTTACCAGTTTTTGGCCAGTTTCAGTTTTGCCGGATAAAGGTGGAACCAGTTCCGGTTCCTATTTTTCCGAGAATCCGAAACCATCTATACCCACCGGTTCATATATAACCGGTTCCGGTTCCAAGTTTTTTATACCCCTCTCTAACACCTTTAAAATTCTTGGAACCAATAAAGCCCAATAAAAGTCTTGCGAAATAGCCCAGTTTCGATGGTTGGTCGAAGTGTCGAACCGACAACCTATTTTTAATTTTTTTTGAACAGCTAAACGAGTCCTCGGACCCAACAACCCACGCGCTGCAACCACAGACTGCTACCACCCCCCGGAAACATTTAAAGCCAGGCGTTGGCGAGTGTCGAATCGAGGAACCACCACACTATCTAGGAGGAAACTCACACTGAGAAAACCCCCTAGCTCAACCAAAACATATTTTTGCTCCAGACGAGACTCGAACCCAAGACCTCTCATTACTGGTTGTCAAGAAGTACCACTAGGCTATAAGCTCAATAATCAACCTATTTTTAAATAATTAAAAGCCGCATGTGCCGAATAAAAGATGCTATATAACAAGACCATACTACCATATCGACCTCAAAACCCTAATCAATCAAGTGCCGTTTTCGTATGAATGTTCATCGTTCTTTGCAATTTTAAGTTTTTTCTTTACTCCAATCAGTCGGAAAATAGGCCAAATGATGCCTTTAATTTTGAGTGAATACCGGCATTCTTGTGGGTATTGTGATTCTTATTCTAAATAGGAAGATCTGATGCCTATTTCGTTTCAGTTTTCTGAAACCGTTTTCAATTATTCTAGTTTTGAATTTGTTAAATTTTAATAAAATTGTTATCCTGTTTCAAAATTTGCTGGCCAGTGATGACAGTTTATAAAAATGGTTGACTGATATGCAAGTTTTTCAACTTGTTAATTTGTTGAAAATCATGAACTAGGACGGTCTGAGGCTATTCTGAATTGGGATTTTGTAAAGTTTTTACATTTTTTTAGTTTTAAATGATTTCTGTTACGTGGGTTGTGTATGATGATATCATATGTTTAAAACAGTTATCCCTGTCTGATAAATCTTGATGTATTACATGTGATCTGACTTATACCCATATAACCTGTTATATACTTGTATTTTCTTTTGATTTAAAAGATTTTATCTTTTTGAAGTTTTGTTGATTTTTGTTTTGTGGGTTGTGTATGAAGACACTTTATGTCTAGAACAGTTGTCCCTTTCTGATAAACATTGATGTATTGCATTTGATCCGACTCATGCTCATCTAGTTTTTGTATGAATATGTGTCTCAGAATCTGTTTTTTTAATAATAGATTCAAAGTTATGTTGAAAATGATGCTCTATTTGATATTATACAGAAGGAGTATACATTGGATTCTTTGTTGAATTGTCAATGATGAGTTATATTTTTCCTATAGATAATTGGATGTTTGTTTTGATTTGGCACATTTGGAAAGATTATAATTTGTATTTACTCTGGTTGTTATTTTTTGAACTACAAGTCTTGCACTTGGCAACTGTTGTGTAACATGTCATAATACAAAAATTGGTTTTTGGAATTAAAGTTTACTAGAAAAAGCTTCATTGTGTGTAAAGTGTGCAGAAAATCTATTATTTAACTCCAGAAGCTTCATCAACTGAGTGAGATAGAGATTAACTTTGTCTGGAGATGGGCTTCTAGCCTAGTGGTATCGACTTCTCTAATAAGGGTTTGGGTCTTTCTGTGACAATTGCTTGTGTACGAGGCAGGGGGGTTTTCCTAGTATTTTCTTCATGAATGATGGGGTCAAGTTGCCTGTTTGTCAAGTGATGCTTGATTTAACGGTTCAAAAACAAGATGTGAAGGGAGATGGATCTTTAAGACGCAAATCTTGTGTGGATATTTCAATTTCTTAGATAGTAGATGATTAGCTTAACACTTATGTATGCTATTTGAGCTGGTGATAGGGTGGCCATGATAGAATACATGTTATTGAAAAGTGAAATCCAAATATCTGATTGGCATTCAAGATCTACAAGAACTTAATCTGTTTCCCAAAGAAACATGCTGTCCATGTTCTATATGAGTTGCATGCTATCTATTAGTTGTATATAACTGTACTGTTTTTAAGTTTTTTTGAATGCTCTGGATTTGCTTTGAGACCATATACAATGTGCGCCAGTAGTCTTAGATTTTTACATGCTTAGAAAACAAATACTTCAAGCAAGTAGTCTACTTCTGTTTGTTAGAAGGGAGGTCTTGGGTTTAAATCCAAAGAAAATAAGATTAGTTTGAGAAGTTTAATAGGAATATGAGTATGATTGATTTGCTGTTAAAAAAGCAAACAAATACCATTTTTTATTTTTTTACGGTATATTTTGTTGCGAGGTTAACACCTCGTTTATTACATGAGTTAAATAAAAAATAATAACAAATAGTTACTAATAAAAATTTAAACATAAGATGGTTTTTAAATATGATATATGATTAAAGTTTTACATATTTAATATAAATAATTATATTTATATATTTTTTTAAATACTTAGTTTTTCAAAATTTGTTCTTTAAACATTATATTTAAAAAAAATTTGAAACTTGAAATTTTATAATAATTTGGTTTTTCTAAATATGTTTTAATATTCATATATTTTTAATGCATTAAAGAACTTTTTTTTATTTAAAATTGTATAAAAAGTATATTTAATATTATTATTTAATATAAGATGTACATAATATAAGAACGTTAATTGTCTACTTCGTAAGTTTATTCGGTGTTATCGTATTGAGGACACAATCACCTATTTATTATGTGATGTGCTTACAAATTACAATTACACATATTTTTTGCATCAATTACATCTGATTTATATTTGATTATTTCAGAATTCTTATACAATAGTACTTAATTTGTTTATTTCGTGATAGAGGGCCATGTTGCACTAGGCACAACCGTGTGCCTCACTACACTTGAAAACAAGTACTACTACTGTACTAGTGATCATGGGTGATCCTCCACACTTAGATATTGTCTTTTATTTATAAGGTATTGTGTTCAAATTTAAACAAAAGAATATTTTAAAGCAATTTAAAAATGAAGTATGATAATATTGTTAAAAAAAATAAAATACAATTTGGCTGCACAAGCCATGTGTCAAGTGTACCATGACTCTGCGCCAACAAGATGCCATAAATAGTTATAGACAAATAGTTAGTGTTAGGGTGTTTACGGTTCGAAACGCAAAACCGTCCAAACCGGTCATCGGTTTGGTTCACGGTCGGTTTTTTTCTAAGCATTTGGTCGGTCGGTTTTGAACGGTTTGGTTTACGGTTTTTGCCAAAAATTGGCCTTAATAAACCAGACCGGACCTATGTGTGTGTGTATGTATTTTGATGTGTATATACTATTTATTAAGTTGTTAGTTGTTTGGTTAGTACTTGAAGTTTTATAACTTTGAAAGTAAGTTGGTTGTTTTTGAACTTACTGGCTTATTTTGGATATCATGTTTTCTAGACAAATTTTGTATTTGATAACATGTTTTGTAATAGTAAATATTTTTTACTTGTATCTTATAATAGGTTTTGTTATGTTTTTACACAGTTTATAATTTTGGACAGGTTAGTAACATAAGTTTTTTTTTTTTTTTAAAGTAGGCTTTATTTTTTTTGTTTTAACATGCCAAAACCGTAAACCAAACCAGTTTTCAAAACCGTTTATAACGAGTCGGTTTGGTTCGTTTTTTATTTTTAACGGTTCGGTTTTAGTTTTCAATATTCAAAAACAATTATTAACGGTTCGGTTTATGGTTTAACCTAAAAACCGTAAAAACCGGACCGTGAACATCCCTAGTTAGTGTAGCAATTTATTCACATCATGGGTCGTGTCTCACCTCGCATGAACCCTGCCCTTCCTCACAGACTACCTATAAATTGCTTCTTTAAGTTCATTTGCAAGGAAATTAACCACCTAATATGACATTCACTTTGTATTCATGAATTTTATTAGTAGTTTAACATTGATTAACGATTTGCTTCAAGAATGAGTTTTGTAATCATTTTCCATGATTGGCTCGCTCTATTATTCACTTTGAAGACATGAACCTTCATTGATGTTTTGGAGTCATATGTGGGTTTGATCTTGGTGTAGCATGTGGTTTCAAGTTATGATATTTCTTCATTGAAGGTCACCTTTTAAAACCTTAGAAACAAATCTTATCTTGTGTTTGTTAGCTATAACGTTCGTGCGTGCTTGCTTCTTCTTCTTCTTCTTTTTTTTTTCTTTTTTTTACATGACTAAAATAAAATAATATAAATTATGAGTTTATATACCAAACTTGTTTCGATCTATGTGTTCGTTGGATGCTCCAAATAACTTCCTTGATTAGAGCATGATTAATGTTGAATCTTCAATTAACCATCCTGACGACCCTGTAGCAAATGCTCAAGAATGCCCTTTCTAGTTTTCAACCACTTATGTCTTTCATCTATTATTCATTGACATATAATAAACATGTTGATTTTAGTTAAGGCACGTATTCAATATCTTTTCCTTAAAACAGATTTCATGCCTCTTGTCAAGACGAACACGTCTGTCTCTCAGGGTACAACAACTGGAACAATATGTGTACTGTCGAGATTAACCTAGCACCCGAAAGTGTATATGAAACAAGAGAGTAGAATCAAAAATGTAGAAAATTCTATAGTGTATGTGTATTGTAAATCATGTAGTATTTTTTTTTTCATCGTTTTAACAAGACACCATATATCTTGTATTTATAGTTTATACCATATGGAAGTCATGTCAAAAGTCATGATTTGATACATTTAATCAAAACATGTAACTTGAAAAATCTTGATTTAATTGAGTAATATGAAAACTCTTTATATTAAATTTAAAACTACTCAAAATTGCCAAAAATGGCATTATAATTATGGAATTTTATATGGTTGCTTGCCAATAATGTTGTGCAATTAGGTCCGTGCAACCAAGGCGTTGTCATTATATTGTATTAGCAGGGCACACACTATCACCGGTTTTCATAGTACGTATTTAGGTGATTATCATGCCCATGTAATCATGGATTTATTTGTGACAACTTGGCAAAGTGTCATATAATTTGTTAATCTTAGTTGGAGCCATCTCTAATATACAGGGGCGGCCATGAGAATTCAATTGCCCCGGATGTATTGAGAAAAAAAGCCCCTAGTGAATTATAAACTAGCGTTTTTTCGGTTTTGTATTTGGAGATATAAGTAAATATATATAATTTATAAACGTTTATAAAATTTTTGTACCCTTACGGTAAATGGGTCCTGGACGGAGGTCGGGTTTGCTCCTCCCAGGGTCTCCCATGCTAATATAGAAAGTGTTCCTTTGAAAACCTAACATGAAAGCAACTCGATCATCTAAGAGGAGTCAAACCCAAAGTGAGTGAATATTCCTTGTGATTGATTTTTATTTTTCAAATTTTGTTTTATTAGCAAGACCCCAAACTTCGGTGGCCTGACAACTGGATTTACAGATCATATAATCTTTCTATTCTAATAAACAAAAATAATTTTTGACACTTGTTAAATTTTCATGTATTTGTCGCCACTTTTCATTTTTCTACTAATTTATTCAATTCTCTATCATATTAATTAATTACATTCTCTTCTATTAAATACTTATAATATTAATATGTAATAATATAATTTATCCTTTTTATGCAAGAAAATAGATTTTATAAATTAAAAATCAAATATTTTTATTGAAAAACACACTTAAAAAAGTTAATGAAATATGAAATTTTCCAAAATTTTTTTTAAATTAAGGAAAATATTTTAAGGTAGTATTTTTAGAAAATAAAAGGTTAATAAAAAAATTTTAAAAAAATAAAATAAATAATAAATCATAGTTTTCAAATAATGGAATTTTTATAAACAAATGATGTTTCTTAAAAACAAATGCTTAAAAAATAATTATTTTAACCAAAAATTTTAAAAATGTTAGGAAAAATTAAACTTTAGTTATTTATGTTTAATGATATTTTCAATTAAGTCATCTAACTTTAATAATTATATAAATTGTAAATTATCTCCTTGATTTGTAACAGTTAGTTTTTGAGAGAAAATTAGTAAATGAACTTTTAACATCAATTGGTTTAAGAATCTTTATTCCTACAAAAAAGTAGGTCGCGCATTATTTTTTAGTTATTGAAAATCTTAATTATTATTTTATTAGTTAAAATACTCATTAATAAGTAATTTAATTAATTTATAACAAAATATTGTATAAATTTTAATTTTTTATTACTAATTATTTAATATTTTATATTTAGTTCGTGTAATACACGGGGTAATAATTTAGTAGCTAATTATAAACTAAAAACTTTTCATTAAATATGCAACAGAAACATCAGTACGTTATATAAGTATCTTAAAATATAACATCAATGTCAGAACCAAGCTCTAAAAAAACTATAATATGTTGCCAGTATTTAATGGTGCTTGGTAATTCTACAAGACATTATCAAGTTGTTCATTAGCATTTACATACTAGGCAACTAATATATATACACAAATTAGTGTGGCTAAGTGAACTATAATTTTAACAAAAAAAAACATTAATTTTTATATTTAAAATCTTTTCAGTGATAAGATTTCAATAACAAGTTAAATGAGCACTCATGACATTAACATTAATAAGCAAACAGGAGGGTCTAGCAAAGAAGGGACTAGAGCCAACTCATCACTCGCCTCTATGGTTTTGGCCAATGAATCAACAAGCATAATGTTACATCATATTGTTTTGGAATCCAGTAACCGTTTTTATTAATCCAATTGATTATGAAATTAAATTTACATATGTGAAAGCGTGTTTGATACAAAAACTAGTTGATTCAAAATTAATTCCCATATTAGGTATTCAAAAATAAACGAATAAAGAATAAAATAAATCACAACCATATGCTATTTAGAAATTGACCTTTGTGAAGAAAACCAAACAGCCAAAACAGATTCAAAAAAGGTCTCGCTAGTGACCTGAAAACGAATCACGATATCTACCGGTGATGATGGCAGCAACGACACCATGGCGATGGTGGCATTGGTTGCTAACGACAGTAAGTAGGGTGGCAAATAGGGGCGACTAGAGGGATACGGATGGAGAAAACTAGTTTTTTTATATATAAATCTCTTGGATACATTAGGTTAGCAAATGATTTGAATTTATAACATCTTTTGCACTTTAATACTGTGTAACTTTACAATTTAAAACCCTCTAGTAATTAATGGATTAATTACTTCCCTTTTATTTACTAATTAACTATTAATCAATAAATCTTAATTAAATATTTAATGTTCAACCGATTAAACTTTATATATTTAATCTAACTAATTATCATAATAATTAATTTCTCTAACTTTATTATTTCAAGAATAATAACACCACCAATTGTCTTATTCGTGAACTTTTAAATCTTTAATACCTTTTAGACATATTTTTTCGTTATCTTTTAAAGTGTAACTCTTTTGATCGTAGTTTGATATAAACGTTGATTCTATCGATGATATCTAATATCAAACATGTTACCACTTGGATGATTCATCAATTAAATAGTTCAACGTATACAGTGTTGGACACTTAACCATATCTTACTGTCCATAGCAAGGTATGGCTTCTAATAGTCGTCTATCCTTCTAGTCTAAGTAACCATTTACTTAACTATTAGTTATAACTTATAACCATAGCAACATTAAAATTTATCAATTTTCATAAAATTTTATCAATTTTCATAAAATTTTCATCTAATTATAACGAATAAAAACTTTAATTGCATAATCAGACTTCATGCATGGTACAACTCTTTTAACTGAGTCATCTTACGCTCAATTATTTGTGTGTAATAAATGCAATTTTTTTTGAGGATCCATACATATAAACAAGGATACATTAAACAACCAAGAAACAAATTGTTAAAAAATATATAATCACATAATTTAATAAAAATAAAAATAAATTCCTTTATTTTAATAAATTTAGTTTTATTTGTTTTAGTTTTTAACACACATTGATTCCAATTAAAATTAATAACTAAACACAAAAATACTTCATGTTTTAGAGTGTAAAGTGTAAACATCTAAAATTCGTCAATATCAATTCAAATACATATTTTTTTCTCCCCAAATATCAATATTACCTATGTTAATCACTTTTTTTTCTATATGTATGTATATATTCACATGCATTAAAAAAATAATAATTGATTATAATTAGAGTAAATTACCAATATGGTACTCGTGGTTTGTTATAATTTCACTTTTGTTCCTTATGTTTTATAAATTATTCATTTGGTCCTAAACTTAGACATTTGTAACACATATAGTCCTTAAGTTACCAAATTACCTTTACATATTTAACCAAATTACCCTCACATAAGAACTATATATGTTATAAATGTGTAAAGTTTGGGACCATATGAGTAATTTATGAAATCTAGGGACCAAAAGTGAAATTGTAGCAAACACAAGACCATCTCGGCAATTTACTCTTATAATTAAAATATTAAACTGAGCAAATATTTTTATAAAATAAAGAGACCATGTACATTAATAATATTTTTATTTTTAAAATCAAAATATATTTATCCTAGTTTAATGTTTATTTATATTCAGAGAACCCAAAGTTTGCCGTGTTCATTATTCACTTTTAAAATAATTAAATCACAAATTAACCCTATCAAAAGTGTGTAAGACCAAAGTGAATTATATTTATTTTTCACAATCTTTCAATAAAAATCTGAAAGATTAATGTTTTTATAACCAGATCGCATTAAAACAAATGTCTTATTGGTTCAATGGTTGGACATGATTAAAGAACTGAATGATATCATAAATACTTAAATAATATATATCAAAAACTATATAATTATAAAAACATGTAGATAAACATAATTAACGTATAAACAAAAATATCGAGTTTGGTATTTTAAACAAACATAATCATACTTAAAAAAATATACGATTTGGTTTTAAATAATATATGTTTTAAGGGGAAAAAAAGGCTATGAGCCTTGTCCAACCGGTAACCAGCTGGTCTAACTAAGAGTGGTTCAAATGCATCAAACAAAATACTTTTATCATCGGTTTCTATTCCGACCCTGTAACATAACAGCGTCTTCCTTGCCCCCCTAAGAATCCAAGGGTTACCCTTTGGATGTTGTCGTGACACTTCGGTTACGAAGGTTATCGGGGTCTAGTCCAGTCGCGAAAACACCATAAAAAACTCATAATATTACAACTTGTCTACTTAAATAGTTAAATGTTTTCAAATTTAGTGTTGTCGGGACCATATCTATCATTCTTCAAAATATGAGTCATGACCTTCAAATACATGTGCTCCTCTTTACTCCTACATTCATGCAAGATAATTTATATCTGCCAACCACCGCTGACCACCGACACATGTTTCACCACCACCACCTCCTCCTCTTCTTCCTCCTCCTCCATCACATCCCACCGTCCACCACTGCCGGCCACTGGTCACTCCTCCTCCCAACCATCGGCATCTCCGCCATGCACATGCAGCTCCTCCCTAACGACCATGTCATAATCTTCGATCGAACAGATTTTGGCCCTTCAAACATCTCCCTTCCTGCCAAAAAATGCAGGGCCGACCCAAATGACATGGCGTTGAAGCTCGACTGCACGGCTCACTCGGTCGAATATGACGTTTCATCAAACTCCATCCGGCCCCTCACGGTTCTAACCGATGTCTGGTGCTCGTCTGGAGCTCTAAAACCTGATGGAACCTTGGTCCAGACCGGTGGATTCAACGATGGTGATCGAGTTGTTAGGGTTTACAAATCATGTGATAAATGTGATTGGCAAGAGATAAATTCTGGTTTGATTGAAAAAAGATGGTATGCCACTAGTCATATACTCCCCGACGGCCGGCAGATTATTATTGGCGGTCGCCGGCAATATAACTTCGAATTCTACCCGAAAACATCACCGGAGGAGAAAGTACAAAAATTGTTGTTTTTAGCAGAAACATATGATCAAGATATTGAGAATAATTTATACCCATTTGTGTTTCTTCATACGGATGGAAACTTGTTTATTTTCGCGAATAATCGTGCGATTTTGTTGGATTATGATAAGAACCAAGTTGTGAAGACGTACCCGGAAGTACCGGGTGGTGACCCGAGGAATTATCCGAGTACAGGATCTGCCGTACTACTTCCAATGCGGGTCGTACAAGGGGTTGTAGCTGTGGTTGATGTTTTGGTGTGTGGTGGGGCTCCGAAAGGAGCCCATGTAAATGCTAAAAACGGTAAGTTTGATAAGGCTTTGGATACTTGTGGGAGGCTTAGAATATCTGAGCCGGATCCTAAATGGGTCATGGAAACGATGCCTATGGGTCGGGTAATGGGTGACATGTTACTGCTACCGGATGGTAATGTTTTGATTATTAATGGTGGGTCTAGCGGGACAGCAGGGTGGGAAAATGGGCGTGACCCGGTTCTTAAACCGGTCATTTACAATCCGGATAAACCCATTGGGTCACGCTTTGAAGCGCAAAACCCGAGCACTATACCTCGAATGTACCATTCGGCTGCAGTTTTGGTTCGAGATGGACGGGTTTTGGTTGGTGGGAGTAACCCGCACGAGCGGTATAATTTCACAAACGTACTTTATCCGACTGAATTAAGCCTAGAGGCGTTTTCACCTTCGTATTTGGATCCCTCCTCATTCATTTATCGCCCAAAGATACTTTCATCGACCACCCGTTTTCAATACGGAAAACAGGTGGTTATACGTTTCAAAGTTCAATCTCAAGTGGACACGAACTTGGTGTATGTGACAATGGTGGCGCCTTCGTTTAACACACACTCGTTTTCCATGAACCAACGGTTGTTGGTTCTCGATAGCGGCAATAGCACAGAGATCACTGGAGACTTGACCTACGAGGTCGGTGTGGTGGCGCCACCGTCATGTAATGTAGCTCCGGCAGGGCATTATCTTCTTTTTGTGGTTCATCGGGACATCCCGAGTGAAGGTGTTTGGATTCGAATGGAGTGATCAAACATTTGTATTGAATGCTTCTTAGATAGGTGATGAAGTTTAAGTTAACTATTTGTGAACATGCAATTCTTGTTGTAGATTAAATATCTAAGTGCACATTTATATTATTTTTGTTTCCTGATTTTATATTATATGAAAAAATAATTTTGTTAGTTTAACGGTATTATACTTTTGAAGTTATGCCTTTGGGTTTCACTTAGTATAAAAATTGAAACGTAGTTAAGAAACTCAAAAATTACATATTTGATGGAAAAAAAGCTTAAAAATAAACTCGTGTTATAAATATTCATAAGTAACAGACATAAATTACCATCATTCTCTTATTAATGATGAGTCATAAATAATCATAAGTAATAGACATAAATTATCATCATTATCCTATTAATGATTCACTGTCCGTTACGAATAACACTTGTATATATATGTTATGTATGTAATAGTTATGAAAAATGAGAAAATCAATTTCCTTTCATGGTTGTTCTTGTTTGTAATCTATCTTGTTCATAACACGTTATCAGCACGAATGCCTCTAATCTCATACATGAATCCATTCACAAAATCTCATCTCTTCTCTATGATGGATAGATGAATGGCAAGAGTTGGTAAAGAAAAAAAAGGCATACAAACAAGGAGTGAAGAATCAAGGTTAGTGCCGACAATTTACGCTGCTACGACATCGCCACATCAATTGGTTTCTGGTATGTATCTTTACGATTAAGGTACAAATTGAAATTTCTAATCCCTTTGTAATTCGTATTCATAATCACATGAAACATCGACTTGTCCTTTGGGTTCTTACTGCATTAGCTAATGATGTTGAGGCTACTACCGACCGTGATTCACACAAAAACAGTTAGATCGTTCCATATCTCTATCAAATTTTTGTTTCTTTGAGTCGGTCGACGTTCGTTGGTTGAACATGTTCGGGCACCGTCTCCGTGATAATCCGATGAACTGGTGCATCAAAAGATTTACCCAACTTGAAATCATTTTTTTTGCTTACGGATTTATAGACAATATTTGGGGATAAGGGTTTGTTTTGCAAAAGAACAAATTGAAACCGAAAAGTCCACAGGGTAGCGACAAGTTGGGAATTTTGTCAGACCCATTCGGTTTTATTATATATTTAGCTATTACCTATTTCTAATTTTATTTTTATTCGTAAAGTTAGTAAATGCTAAAATTGAGCATAAATAATATATAAATATTGTATATTTTTTTCATCATTCTAAATTCAGAATGACTTTTGAACATGTTTACATATTTATGTTTCTGATTTCTTCACTTGTATGAAAGTATTAAATCAATATAAATAATATGGTTTATAAATAATAAAGGTATAGATTAGTTTTGATTTAGTGACTTCATGAGATCATTTATATATACATAGAATAATTTTGAGATAAGGTTCATTTTAAACTCCTTAATATAGACTACACAACTATATCATATTACTGTAAGCTGTGTTGTCTCCTTACCATTAATGTTATTTAAAATGTAGAAAAATGAATTTAGACATATATTGTTGTCTTCCCTAGTAAATTAACATAAGAGAAAATTTGTCAATAAATATAAAAGAATAGCCTTTCGTTATTGAACACGTAGTTCTAAAGAATGAGAACTTGAAATTCTCCAAAACATATATAAAGGCTTATTCTTTTAAATATACGTATCTTTCCTTGTAGATACAAATGTCGAATCTCTCAAAACTTGAGTTCATCGCACTTGACATCTCTGGAAAAAAAAAAAAACTTCCTACCGTGGTTTAAACAAAGCTATTGTTATGGTTTTGACTTAAATTTTGTGTTGATTTTATAATATTATTTCTACAGAATTATGTCTCCAAGCTCCAACAAAGCTATTATTGGTGATGAATGTATAGTAGATAGTGGTACAACTAACACTATTCTTAAACATAAGAAATTTTTCTCTGAGTTATCTCCTAGAGAGACACCTATTACTACTATCTCTGGTATCTGTAACCTCATTGAAGGCTCGGGAAGAGCATGTATTATCCTATCTTCGGGTACCCAACTGATTATAAATGATGCATTGTACTCAAGTAAATCAAGAAGGAATTTACTTAGTTTTAAAGATATTCGAAAAAACGGTTATCACCTTAAAACAACATCTAAAAACAATATTGAATATCTACACATTATCACCAACAAAAATGGTCAAGATACCATTGTTGAAGAATTAAATGCTCTATCCTCTGGATTATATTGTACCAATATCAATCCTATTGAGTCATATATGGTGAATAATCAAAAATTACAAGATAAGGACATATTCACCATATGGCATGATCGACTAGGTCACCCTGGTAGCACAATGAAGAGGCGCATAATCAAAAGTGCGACATGACACTCTCTCAATGGCTTAAAAATCTTGTTAGCACAAGAATTATCATGTGCATCATGCTCTCTTGGAAAATTCACTACTCGACCTTCACAAACCAAAATATCACAAGAAAATCCCTCATTTTTGGAAAGAATTCAAGGGGACATATGTGGGCCTATACATCCCCCGTGTGGCCCATTTCGTTATTTCTTGGTCTTAATTGATGCATCTTCACGATGGTCACATGTGAGTCTTCTGGCTACTCGAAATGTAGCATTTGCTCGGTTGTTAGCCCAAATCATACAATTGAGAGCAAATTTCCCTGAACATCAAATCAAAGCAATCCGAATGGATAATGCTGGAGAATTCACATCCCAAGCTTTTAATGACTATTGTATGTCAATTGGGATCAATGTTGAACATCCGGTAGCACATGTTCACACACAAAATGGTTTAGCATGCAGTTAATCGCTAGACCAATATTGATGCGATGCAAATTACCATCTTCTGCATGGGGTCATGCTATTTTGCATGCTGCTGCACTGGTTAGATTAAGACCAACTGCTGATCATGAATATTCTCCTTTACAGTTGGTATCCGGAAGAATACCAAGTCTGTCTCATCTGAAAATATTTGGTTGCGCAGTTTATGTTCCAATATCACCACCACAACGCACCAAAATGGGACCCCAGAGAAGATTGGGAATTTATATTGGCTTTAACTCCCAATCCATTATTAAGTACTTAGAACCACTAACAGGAGACATGTTCACAGCACGTTTTGCTGACTGTCATTTTGATGAGACAATATTCCCAGTCTTAGGGGGAGATAAGAATAAAGAACGACTGGTAACAGAAGAAATAACATGGAATGCATCATTGTTATCAAATTTCGACCCTCGAAGTGGTCAATGTGAATCTGAAGTTCAAAAGATTATACATTTGCAAAGAATAGCAAATGAATTACCAGATGCATTCACAGACACAAATAAAATCACAAAATCACATATACCAGCATCAAATGCACCTGCTCGAATTGAAGTAATCCCTGAAGCGATTACCATACAAAGAAAACGTGGAAGACCAATTGGCTCCAAAGATAAGAATCCACGCAAACGAAAAGAGCAAAATAACATGGTTGGTGAAAGATCAGAAATCATTACAAATGAAACCCCAGCAGAGGTAAATGTCCCAGAAGAAAATGAATTTCCAGAAGAAACATTGGCACCAAATAAAGATGAGATCTCTATAAATTATGTACAGAATAGTACGATATGGAACCGAGATAAAACATGTGTTGATGATATATTCGCTTTTGCTATAGCAACAGATGTAATTAATGAAAAAGATTACATACCTAAAACTCTAGAAGAGTGCATGCACAGAAATGATTGACCAAAATGGCAAGAAGCCTTGAAGGCTGAGTTAGATTCACTTGAAAAGAGAAATGTTTTCGGACCTGTAGTTTGAACACCCATAGACGTCAAACCAGTCGGTTATAAGTGGGTATTTGCAATAAAACGAAATGAAAAGAACGAAATTGTACGATATAAGGCCCGGCTAGTGGCTCAAGGGTTTTCCCAAATCCCTGGAGTTGATTATGAGGAAACGTATTCCCCTGTAGTGGATGCGATAACCCTTCGATTTTTAATTGGTCTCACAGTCTTTGAAGGACTTAAAATGAGACTTATGGATGTCGTCACTGCATATTTATATGGGACCCTAGAAAATGATATCTACATGAAAATCCCTAAAGGATTAAAAATGCCCGAAGCATTAAAATCAACACCTAAAGACATGTGTCCTATAAAACTCAAAAGATCTTTATATGGTCTAAATCAATCTGGTCGTATGTGGTATAATAGACTTAGCGAATATCTTAAAAATGAGGGATACAAGTCTGATGTAATCAGTCCGTGTGTTTTTATAAAAAGTTCTATCTCAAAATACACTATAATAGCAGTATATGTTGACGATATAAACATAATTGGATCTCCTGATGAGATTGAAAAAACTGTTGAGCTATTAAAGAAAGAATTTGAAATGAAAGATCTTGGTACCACAAAATTGTGTCTCGGCTTACAGTTCGAGCATCTTTGCGGTGGTACATTTGTTCATCAGTCAAACTACATCGAAAAGATGTTAAAACGTTTTAATATGGACAAAGCTCATCTTTTTAGCATACCCATGGTTGTCCGATCGCTAGAAGCACATAAAGATCCTTATCGCCCTAAAGAAGAAGATGAAGAAGTACTTGGTCCAGAAGTACCATACTTAAGTGCGATTGGTGCTCTTATGTATCTTGCAAATAACACGAGACCTGATATTGCATTTTCGGTACATGCGCTAGCAAGATATAGTTCGAATCCAACTCACAGGCATTGGACTGGAATAAAACATATATTCAGATATCTTTGTGGGACACGAGATTTAGGTCTCTTTTATCAGAAAAATGAAAAATATCAGCTTGTTGGTTATGCTAATGCTGGATATTTATCAGATCCACATAAAGCACGGTCTCAAACAGGTTATGTATTTACATATGGTGGCACAGCATTCTCATGGAGGTCGACAAAGCAAACACTAACAGCAACTTCATCAAATCATGCTGAGTTGATAGCACTATACGATGCTGGTCGAGAATGTGTGTTGTTAAGATCAATGATTAACCACATACAACAAGCATGTGGATTGGAAGAGATCAAGAAAGACCCGACAATTATCTATGAAGACAATGCTGCTTGCATAGCTCAGATTAAAGAAGGCTTTATCAAGGGTGATAGAACAAAGCATATCTCACCAAAGTTCTTTTCAACGCATGACTTACAAAAGGATAAAATAATTGATGTCCATCAAATCAAATCAAGTGAAAATCTAGCAGATTTATTTACAAAGTCTTTGCCTAGAAGCAGTTTCGAGCAACTATCACATAAAATTGGACTTCGTAGATTAAAAGACGTTTATTAAATTAAGGGGGAGCATTACACACGCTGTACTCTTTTTCCTTAACTAAGTTTTTTCCCATTGGGTTTTCTTAGTAAGGTTTTAATGAGGCAGCATAATTGATCCAGCAGTATCAATTATTTTATCGATCCTGAAGCATCGAACAACATTATCCAGTAGTATAATGTTCATAGTGAATAATGAGAGGTGATATGTCTGAGGGGGAGTGTTATAAATATTCATAAGTAACAGACATAAATTACCATCATTCTCTTATTAATGATGAGTCATAAATAATCATAAGTAATAAACATAAATTATCATCATTATCCTATTAATGATTCACTGTCCGTTACGAATAACACTTGTATATATATGTTATGTATGTAATAGTTATGAAAAATGAGAAAATCAATTTCCTTTCATGGTTGTTCTTGTTTGTAATCTATCTTGTTCATAACACTCGTTTGAATTTGTCTGGAATCACTAATTTTGGCTCAAATTTTATATATATATATAGGGGTGGTTAATGTACAAAGGAGATAAACGATACTAAGCGTATGAAGGAATCAGAACGTGCATGTGTCATCTAGGAAAGGGTATTATCGTCATACAAAATCACATACCACATTATACAAAATCACAGACCATGGTACTGGAAAATTACATCAATAATCATGGACCAAGTGTAACACGCTATATAAAATTACAGACCGTTATTTGACAGCCATAATCAAAGGAATTACCTGGATAAATTACGAACCTATAATCACGGACTGTAATTTAACACTCATAATCAAAGACAAACTGCGTAAATCACGTACCAAATAATCATGACTGTGTTATAAAAAAATCACGGACTGTAATTTTAAATGCATAATCAAGTACCAACTGCATAATTACAGACCAATAATCACGGGCCAAACCTAAAAATCACGGACCGTATAAAAAAATGAAAACAAATTATAGCAATATCATACTCAAATTAAAGACAATAAAATTCTCAATTTTATGGTGCAATTTTTTTAGAAAATGATTAAGCGTTTAAAAGTTATTCATTTTTTTAAAAAAATGGTTGGACTTGATTTATCTACAAAAAAATCAACAAATGTAGGTTATTTCTTTTTTGCTCTTTTAGCTTTAACTCACGAAAGGTTTTAGGGGAAAATGAGAACCATAAAATCTTAATCATTGATTAATTTGATCAAAGGCTATGAATCATTTTTATCCTTCTTACCAAAAAAACTTCTTTGTATTGGATCCATCTCATATATATATATATATATATATATATATATTATATAAGAGAAAGTGTTAAAACTCTTAACACAGTTATTATTACATATATGTATGATACATAGATAAATGTTGCCATGGTTATAATTAATAGTTAAGTAAAGGGTTACTTGGACTAGAAGGATAGACGACTTTTAGAAGCCATACCTTGCTATGGATAGTAAGATATAGCTAGGTATCCAACACTGTATACATTGAACTATTTAATCGATGAATCATTCAAGTGGGAACCTATTTGATATTTGATATCATCGATAGAATCAACGTGCATATCAAACTACGATCCAAAGAGTTATACTTTGAAAGATAATGAAAAATTATGTCTGAAATATATTAGAGATTTAAAAGTTCACGAATAAGACAATTGGTGGTGTTATTATTTTTAACATAATAAAGTTAGAGAAACTAATTATTATGATAATTAGTTAGATTAAATATATAAAGTTTAATCGGTTGAACATCAAATATTTAATTAAGGTTTACTGATTAATTGTTAACTAGTGGTGAGCACCCGCGCGTTGCGGCGGGGTTTGATATACAGACGTGTAGCTTAAAACAAAGCATAAAATTAGTATGTTCGTGTGGTTAGACTGTGCGACATACAAATTACCAAATCCTATGTTTTTTTATCCATATAATTCATGCGAATTTGATGTTTCGTTGTAGAGCTTTATTCTCGTATGTTGTAACACGAACTTTATTTAAAATAAATGCGAAAGAATGGTCATAGATTTTTTTCAAAATTTCGGCATGACCTGTTGTAAAATATCAAATTCCTTACGAAAGTCTACATGTTTAAACTCTTAATAAAGAACTACCAAAAGAATTAAAAGAACACATTACAACACATTTATAACTGATATAACCAAGTTTACACATACGTTGAAATCCACATAGATGTCGTGGATTGTGACTACCTATACTTTTATCGGTTGTATAGCTGTCGTGTTAATATTTCTTAACCTGCTAATAATGTATAGGATGGTTACAATTATTGTTTATAGGCGTAAATAGTTTAGTTATCTTAGAGATATAGAGAGAACATTACCGACAGACATGTTCCTGAACATTGTTAAAATCTGGATTGATGAATATCTCAGTAGAGTAAGTGGATTCTAATTGTTTCAAATCTGTTTTGAGTGAATTATTTGAGAATAATGTAGTAAGATATAAGGATTTAATATTAAGGAGAGTTGTAAAATGTTTTACACCTGTAGGTGTATTTATGCATATAATTGGATGGCTACTTTTAAATTTTTTTTGGAAAGAGGTTTAAGTAATTGTAATACTTACTGTCATACTGAGTAACCTTGGTTGAAGTAATTGCAAGTATGTCTCCTTGAATGACATCATCTCCTACCAGGTGTCTTTTGTCCAGCCATAGTGTTATCTGAACTGGATTACTGCTGCAAATTATATTAAAAAATAGTAAGGTATGATATATATTTATTCAGGTAATTAAAAGTCTTTTTTGTGATCTGATATCTCGTAGGTCAA
Source organism: Mikania micrantha (assembly GCA_009363875.1). Classification (NCBI taxonomy): domain Eukaryota; kingdom Viridiplantae; phylum Streptophyta; class Magnoliopsida; order Asterales; family Asteraceae; genus Mikania; species Mikania micrantha. The sequence continues at coordinate 34,820,372 of CM018692.1, forward strand.
TTTTCCGAAGTGTTTTTCCTGTAGTGGTGATCTTTTCAAAGTTTTTGTGGACGATACCTATGAAATCTGCCAATGTTGGAAAGTTGAGAAGAGTTTGTTAATGTCTTTTGATATGTTATTTTTTTTGTTGATGCTAAAGGTCAATATTTTGTAGTAAATTAAAATGAAGCAAATTTTTTTTTATTTGTGTATAGAAGTACCAGTTAGTTGTCTTGGTAGCCTCATCCTCTCATCAAGCTCATCATATGAGGTAAACTGAAAGAAGTGATATAGTATGTTGTTTTCTAAGAGCGGCTCAACTTTGGCCTTTTTTCCGATCTTAAGAGATGCATCATGTTTAAGTACATGCATGCAGTTATTGTTTTCGACAACAACATAGCTTGTAATCATGTAGCAAGATCGAACTTGAATGATAGCTTCAAAATACTTCTTCATATTTATATCTGCTCTAGCCTCAATCCCATCACCCTTCAAATCGATAAGTATTTGATTAGTTTTCATAATTGGGCTATGAATTGAGTTCCTGTATTGTGAACATACTTACATGTTTGTCTACGAAAAGATTACATATTTCTTCCTTGTTCCCTAATAGGATCAAACTTTTTATGATTCTTATTTGCAATGGGACAGGCCTTTGGTGTTTTTTTTATCTAGAAAGACGTGTTGGTTGCATTATTGTGCCACGTTTGATAGCTGTTAAATGTACAAAGAAATTTGTTGATTAATGCATAAGATGTGCCTTATGTATTTACGTGATTATAGTATGTGGAATGTAAATGATGTATAATAGGAGAAGTTTGAATGTACCAATATGGTAGATAAAGTAAAAGTTGAAAGAAATATATATGAAAAAATGACTTTAAGTAGATTAACAAAAGCGTTAATTTTGTGTTTCGTTTATACTTGCAATGAAGTCAGAGTAAACAATATTTTTAGTTTATTTGAACAATATTTGAACTATTATTTTGTACTTAATTTGCTTGCAATTGTGAGCATTTATGTTGACTAAATCAAGAAATGCAGGAGAATTATTGACTTGGGACTCTTTCAGTTTCAGGCCTGAGCACTTTTTTAGGTTTAATGATTTCTACAGGTCTAAACTAAGACAATAGACAGCTCAACGCACTTCATTCAGAATCATTTTTAAACTGTAAAATTAAAGCATCAAGCTTCAGGTATTACATTTGACTAACAATCTTTCATATCAATTGCAACAAATCAAAAAAATACATATATAAAACAGAAGCAAAAGTGCCAACACAATGTATACCAATTAATACTTTCAGAACCCTGTTATGCGTGGATGCTATAAAAGAAGAAATTATAGATTGACAACACATTCAAACGTAATCAACAAAGCATTAAGAAAGACCTTACAATGAAGATAGAGCGATGACCACGGGCGAAAAACAGATCAAAGACGACATAGAAAGGAAAACCACATAAACCCTAAAGAAAATACCCAAACTGATGCAGCATGAAACGAAGGGGAGAAGACAGGTGGGGGGCAGCTATAACATAACCGATGGACAACCATAAGCGAAGCGAGAGCAGCTGCAACTCACGCGGATGATTGTACCTGGAGATGAGTCGATTGAAGGTTGTGTCAGCCGAAGAGACAAAGAACGGGACAACCATAAGCGAAGCGAGAGCAGCTGCAACTAACGCGGACGATTGTACCTGCAGATGAGTCGATCGACGGTTGTGTCGGCCAAAGAGACAAAGAACGGTGAGGAGAAACGTTGGCTAGGGCTGAACGCCGAACTCGAGAACGACGTATGCGTGTGAAAATCGGTGTGATCAGTGGAAGTAAACCAATATCAAATCAAAAGAAAAGATAACCATACTGATTGTAACTCTGGAAACTCTGTAAATCTAGAAGATCAAGTAAAAGTGGAAGATGAAGTAAAAGCAGAAAGAGAAATGGAAAGCAGATGGGTGTACCAGATTTGCATTATCAAATGGGAACAGATGCTTGTACCATATGCATATACGGTGGTAGGAAATTGAACAGTAGTTTTGTGTCTGCTCACCGACATTGGTGTTTAATATATATACAAGCAGGGCAGCCGTCAGACACCAATATGGTATACCACCAACAACAATGTTGCAATGTTATTTTTGTTGTTTCAGATCAGAAAGAAAACCAAACAACAAATTCTTTTGTTTTGTCTATATTTAGGATTAATTATTGGCTATAAATTTTAGATTATATCATCAAGATCATAGTTGGTTTGTTAATTTGATTGCTATTGTTTCCAATTGTTTTGTGTTACTCGGTGATTACTTTTAGTATATCATTCATTTTAGAACGATTAGATCTACCGTCAAGTTCATAAAGCCCAAGCAAGACTCCTTAGGTTCGTCAGCCACTAATAAACCGAAAATGTGGCCAAAAGATAATAAAATAATGAACCTAATACAGAAAAGAACATACCAATTAATGCTTCATGTCCTCTCATTCAAAAAAAATTGACATAGTTTTTATAATACCTAACTCAAAGACTCATCTAAACTACTCCTAAACAATAGTATTCAAAACTTTAGAACCGAGATAGCAAACGGGATATAAATGTGAGTCAACACACAGTGCCATTATTCTTATTCTTTATTGGGTAACAACAGGACTCTTGGATTATAGAACATAAAATAGATTTGAAGAAAATACATTTAGGAGCAATGAAACGAATATTTCAACTAATGTCAACCAATAAAACCAAAAAGTCCAAGAATCAAGATTTACAATTCTTGGATTCAAATAGAAGAGGTTAATTTCAAAATTTTTCATGAACATAAAAGGAGACAGACTAAGTTTCAATTTCCGTCCTATATATCCATATAATCTCAATAAATAATAAACGTACTTGGTATTTTTAACTGATCTAATACATTATCACTGAAAATTTGGTTAATATCCGTTTAAATGGATTAATTTTACAAACACATTAGGATGCTACCAAGGTTGATTGGTAATTTGTTATGTTTTGCTTTATATGATCTAAGGAATATGTAAACCTAGGAAATAAGTATGTGGGGATGAAGAAGAGAATATATGTATGTATAAAAACACACACTAACCACAATTGATGAGATCAAACAACAAAGTTAATTTCAATAAAGTTAATCAGGACTGATTGACGTAGCAAGAAACCCTAAAACCAAGTTGTAGAACCCCCAAATTAGATTACCTCCATCTATGCAGATCTGGAAAGCTCTGGGAAGAACATAAGAACACATGGTGAGGAGATGTACACGACAGCCATGATCACCATCTGACTTGATATAGAGAGTTTACGTCGATGGATTGACGATATTGTATTACGTGCTTCACTTGCTGTAACCACCACCGGTTACGACAGCCACCGTGTCCTCGCCGCCACCCACATCCTCTCCTCCGTCTTTTATGGCAGCAATACACGTCGTTGGGTTTAAGAGAACGAAATCTGGTCATGGCTAGCAGGGTTGCACCACCCTCACGAAGATGAGAAGGAGACCAAAGAAACCAAAGTAAAGCAATCATGGCGGTCAGCGGTGGTGAGAGAAAATGATATGAGGTAAAGCGATATGCAGATGATGGTGAGTGAGAACTTTAAAATTAGATGTATGCATGAATGTATTGTACCTTATGTATAGGAGGATGCATGAATAGTGAATGTCTCTCACAAAGAATCTTTGCTATTTAAACTATATAATAATTAGTGAATAAAAGGGAAGTAATTAATCCATTAATTACTAGAGGGTTTTAAATTGTAAAGTTGCACGGTGTTAAAGTGTAAATGATGTTATAAATACAAATCATTTGCTAACCTAATGTATCCAAGAGATTTAAAAAAAAAACAAAGAAAAAAACCTAGTTTACTCCATCCGTATCCCTCTCGTCGCCCCTATTTGCCACCCTACTTACTGTTGTTAGCAGCCAACACCACCATCGCCGTGGTGCCGTTGCTGCCATCATCACCGATAGATATCGTGATTCATTTTCAGGTCACTGGCAAGACCTGTTTTGAATCTGTCTTGGCTGTTTGGTTTTCTTCACAAACTTTAATTTCTAAATCATATGGTTGTGATTTATTTTATTCTTTATTCGTTTATATTTGAATACCTAATATGGGAATTAATTTTGAATCAACTAGTTTTTGTATCAACACGCTTTCACATATGTAAATTTGATTCCATAATCAACTGGATTAATAAAAACAACATGATGTTACAATATGCTTGTTGATTCATTGGCCAAAACCATAGAGGCGAGTGATGAGGCGGCTCGATCTAGTCCCTTCTTTGCTAGACTCTATCGTTTGCTTATTAATGTTAATGTCATGAGTGCTCATTTAACTTGTTATTGAAATCTTATCATTGAAAAGATTTTAAATATAAAAATTAATGTTTTTTTTGTTAAAATTATAATTCACTTAGCCACACTAATTTTTGTATACATATTAGTTGCCAAGTATGTGGATGCTAATGAACAACTTGATCATGTCTTGGAGAATTAACAAGCACCATTAAATACCGGCAACATATTAATTATAGTTTTCTTAGAGCTTGGTTATGACATTGATGTTATATTTTAAGATAGTTATAACGTACTAATGATTCTGTTGCATATTTAATGAAAAATTTATAGTTTATAAGCTATTATATGATCTCTAAATCCAGTTGTGACGCCACTGAAGTTTGGGGTCTTGCTAATAAAACAAAAATTGAAAAAATAAAAATCAATCACAAGGAAAATTCACTCACTTTTGGTTTGACTCCTCTTAGATGATAGAGTTGGTTTCATGTTAGGTTTTCAAAGGACCACTTTCTATATTAGAGATGGCTCCAACTAAGGTTAACAAATTATATGACACTTTACCAAGTTATCACAAATAAATCCATGATTACATGGGATGATAATCATCTAAATAAGTACTATGAAAACTGGTGATTACTGTTGTAAAAATCGGCCTAGGCCTAGACACTCGTCAACTGTCTCGATTTTAGCCTAGACGGTGCTAGGCGGCCTAGTCAGATTTTTTGTTTTTGTTTTTTTGACTTTTTTTTTGACTTTTTTTGTTAAAAAGGAACTAATTTCATGATTATTTAGAAATATCTCAACCAAAAATCAATAATATGTCTCTTAACCATCGAATCCAGCCAGTCAACATCGAAATTCATCTAAACTTTGAACTCAGTGTTTAAGTTTGCACTTTGAAGTACTTTATTTAGTATATATATTTAAGTTATTTTTTAAATTATTTGAAATATTATATTAAATTACTGATATTAATGTGTGTATATAATATATATTTGTAAATTACATATAAAATTCCAATCCGCCTAGCGTCGATTAATCCCTAGACGGTCCCTCGCCGCCCAACTAGCGCCTAGCGACTTATACAACCATGCTGGTGATAGTGTGCGTGCTAATGCGTGTGCAAATGCAATATAATGACAACGCCTTGGCTGCAGAAACCTAATTGCACAACATTATTGGCAAGCAACCATATAAAATTCCATAATTATAAAGCCATTTTTTGGTTAAATGTATCAAATCATGACTTTTGACATGATCTCCATGTAGTATAAAACTATAAATACAAGACATATGGTGTCTTGTTAAGATGATAGAAAAAGAATACGACATGATTTACAATACACATACGCTATAGAATTTTCTACATTTTTTATTCTACTCTCTCTTATTTCATATTCACTTTAGGGTGCTAGGTTAATCCCGACTACACATATTGTTCCAGTTGTTGTACCCTGAGAGACAGACGTATTCATCTTGAGAAGATGCACGAAATCTATTTTAAGGAAAACATATTGAATACGTGTCTCAACTAAAATCATCGACATGTTTATTCTATGTCAATAAAGAATAGGTGAAAGACATTAGTAGTTGAAAACTAGAAAAGGCATTCTTGAAGATTTGTTACCGAGTCGTCAAGATGCTTAATTGAAGATTCAACATTAATCATACTCTAATCAAGGAAGCTATTTGGAGCATCCAACGAAAACATGGGTCGAAACGAGAGTCTAGATATTATTTAAATTTTATTATTGTATTATAATAAAGGCAAATTGGATTTAAATAATCCAAACTTTGACACATTGGCCGCTGCCGGTCCCAATTACGAAAATCCCCGATAACGGTCCGAACTTTCGACATATTTTCCCGTGGCAGACCGCCGTCAAATAAACCCTAACGACGTTAACTTTTTTTCGAATTTCGAACAGATTTTTGAGGGCTTTTGTTCAGATGGAGAATACGAGTCGAATATAACTTACCTCGAAACGTTGCTCCAAATTTCTCAATTTGATGATTTCTTTGACGAATTGAAAGTTTAAACACCAAAATTGGGAAATTTGAAGCAATGTTTCGAGGTAAGTTATACATCATTCGACTTGTATTCTCCATCTGAACAAAAGCCCTCAAAAATCTGTTCGAAACTCGAAAAAAAGTTAACGCCGTTAGGGTTTATTTGACGGCGGTCCGCCACGGGAAAATATGTCGAAAGTTCGGACCATTATCGGGGATTTTCATAGTTGGGACCGGCAGCGGCCAGTGGGTCAAAGTTTGGATTATTTAAATCCAATTTGCCTATAATAAAAACGTGAACATGTTTCCTACAACCATTATAATCACCTCAATGTTAGAATCAATGTATCAATCTATCAACTTTAGACAAGGGGCTTAACCGACAAATCACACTAAATCCCTTTATAACTAACAAGGGTATAAAACCTCTTGGTATTAAAAAAAAAAGCATGAACGTTATAGCTAACAAACACAAGATAAGATTTGTTTCTAAGGTTTTAAAAGGTGACCTTCAATGAAGAAATATCATAACTTGAAACCACATGCTACACCAAGATCAAACCCACATATGACTCCAAAACATCAATGAAGGTTCATGTCTTCAAAGTGAATAATAGAGCTAGCCAATCATGGAAAATGATAACAAATCTCATTCTTGAAGCAAATCGTTGCAAATGAACTTAAAGAAGCAAATGAAGAAATTTATAGGTAGTCTGTGAGGAAGGGCATGGTTCATGCGAGGTGAGACACGACCCATGATGTAAATAAATTGCTACACTAACTTTTTGTCTATAACTATGGCATCTTGTTGGCGCAGAGTCATGGTACACATGACACAGGGCATGTGCAGCCAATTTTTTTTTTTTTTTTTTTAACAATATTATCATACTTAAATTTTTAAATTACTTTCAAATATTCTCTTGCTTACATTTGAACCAACATCTAGTTTATAAAAGACAACATTTCTATTAAGTGTGGAGACCCATGATCACTAGTACTTGTTTTCAAGTGTGGCGAGGCACACGGTTGTACCTAGTGCAACATGGCCCTTTATCACGAACATTTTTTTCGTTTCTGTGTTTTTTGTCCATTCAATCATCTAGAGGCCGTATGTTTCTGAAAAACAAAATAAACAAATTAAGTACTATTCTATAAGAATTCTGAAATAATCAAATATAAATCAGATGTAATTGAAGCAAAAAATGACGAGTAATTGTAATTTGAAAGCACATCACATAATAAATAGGCAAGGTCGGCTCAATTAATTTGAGGGCTCTACGCGGTATTAAAATCTATAGCCGTTTATCCATTCGAAAACTTACATTCTTTCCAAACGTCCATTGATTCATTCGTGGCGACCCTTTATTAGGGGTGTTTGTAGTCCGATTTTTAGGTGAACCGTAAATAACGGTATGGATAACTAAAACCAAAAGTGAATTTAAAAATAAAACCTAACCAAACCAAACCGTTACCACTTAACGGTTTGGTTTCCATTTGTTTTACGACATGAGCTTTCTAGGTTTCGGCTTTCTGGTTTTTGGATTTTTGAAACCATTAAAAAATAAAAGCGAATCAAACTTAACCATTTTACGGTTCCACACGGGCTAATCACATTGCAATCCCGAATATAATTTTCTTTATTAAATAACACCTAAATCATCAACCCTATACATACATATATACATAATACATACATGGATACACATACACATATATGCATGCATGCAATTCAACTCCATCAAGAGATACTTATAAAGTTTTTTTTACTTCTATATTCACGACTTGTCTCAAACAAGAGAAAGAAAAAAGTATCTTATTTTTTATAGATATTCACGATATGTTTACGGCCTTCTTTATCTAGTAAGATAAGATTTCCTAACCATCCAACCGCTTTTCCATCCCCGTTAATGCATGCATGCATGTATGTATGTATGGTTCACTACGGTTTCAAACTTCTGAAACCAATTGACCAAATGTTTGATAAAAAACCGACCGTGAAACCGAACCGTATGGGGCCCCTAAAAATATGTGGTCCTAGGCCATTGCCTAATATTTTAGTGAAAGAGGCCGGCTCTCTAATTAGATGCTTGTCCTCAAATCTCAATACAATAACACCGAATAAACTTAGGAAGTTGACGACTAACATTGTTATATTAAATGCATCTCATATTAAATAATAATATTTAATATACTTTTTATACATTTTTAAATAAAAAAAGTTCTTTAATGCAATAAAAATATATTAATATTAAAACATATTTAATAAAAAACAAATTATTATAAAATTTCAAATTTCAATTTTTTTAAAATATAATGTTTAAAGAACAAATTTTGAAAAACTTAGTATTTAAAAATAATATAAATATTTATATTAAATATCTAATACTTTAATCATATATCATATTTAAAAATCATCTTATGTTTAAATTTTTATTAGTAACTATTTGTTATGATTTTTTTATTTAACTTATGTAATAAACAAGGTATTAACCTAGTAACAATGTAAAAAGTAGTCTAATAATGGTTAGATACCTTCTTCGCTTAGATTTTGGTCTTTGTGCTAAAAAGGTGTGATGTGTACATTTTCAAACTTATAGATTAACTAACTTAATTAAGGTCTTGCAAAGCTTGATTTATAAGTTATGTTATATTACATGTTTGAGGACAACTGTAAAGGACAAAGAACATTGGAAAGAACTTGCTTATTTATACATGATTGAATGACAAATACTTGTGACAACTTGTTATGAATTATTAGGTTTAGCATGCTTATAGAATACTTGTAAGATCATAGACATAGGCTTATTATCATTTAGACTTTGTATTGCATCTCTTTATATATATATATATATATATATATATAGGGAAGGGTTATATTGGAAACTAGGTTGAGATAAAGAAACTTTGGAAACTAATTTTGAACCATTGATTAGAAATTTGGATGGATGAGATTAGATATGAAAAAGTATATGTGATTGTTTTATATTAAAAAATCTGTCAATAGTACAAAAGGTACAAAAAGGGTAAAAATGTAATCTTAAAATGTGTACTTCTTTTTATTTTTAACTCAATAGTACAATTGACTTCACCAAAAAGTAGTAAAGCATTCAAATACACAACTACCAAGATACACAAGCAAGTAAATAATATTACATTGACGTTACATGTATGTTACATTGACGTGGTTCCATTTTATTAATTTTATATACATAACCAATTGTTACATGTATGTTACATTGACGTTACATAAAAATTACATATATGTAATTTTAACATCTATGCAACACATATATCTTCCAACAACAAACAAATCTGGTTATACTAACTTACATATGTAATTTGCATGTTAACATAAGTTTAAAAATATTTGAGCAAAAAAAAGAAAACAAAATAAAAAGAAAACAAATTATGATATATTGAGCAAAATATAAAATTTGTAACATAATACTTTAATTACACTAACTTTACATATGTACCAATAATGTAACATAATGAAATGTTATAGAATGTAACATTAAAAAAATTAAACATTATAACAGTACAATTAATGAAAATTTTTGCATGAAAATTATAAAATAATTAATAATTAGTACACCAGATGGAAAAATACATTTGGTAACATGAACTTAATGAAAAATACACATAACCTACAATGTTATGTGTAACACTACTGTAACAACTTAATTATATTTTAAACGTTAAATCTTAAAAAGAATAAATTAGAAAATCTGATGTTATATATAGAAAAATAATTCTTGTATCTTTAAAATTGTGTACATATAAAATAAAATGAATTTATTTTTATGTTTTTAAAAAAATCAAGTCATGAATACTTAATTGTAAAAGGTACAATAGTACACTTTTTGATTTAATGTATAAGACATATTTTATTTTAAAAGGTACAATAGGAAACAAGCAATAATTAAATGATTGTATAGTATGAAAAAAATGACAAATAATGATACTCTATAAAAATGACAAACAATAAAATATAAAAGTGTATATAAAAACATGTTCAATAAGTCCGTCAAGATGTAACATAAACGTAACTTGAGGGTTAGTTTCTATAATATTGGATTATAAGTATCTGATTGTATAAAATATTACTAACCATAAAAAAATTTCGATTATACATAACATTGTTATGAAATAATATATAATTTTTTTATTTAAATATAACGAAATGCAAAATTCGGATATTTATCATGAAATTATGCATTAGTAAAAAAAACAATGTTATAATGTTATAAAATCTGGTGAACATAACAAAATATAACCAAACAATGTTGTGACAATCCGGCATTCCGGATTAACTCCGTTAAACCCAGAACTAACCGAAACAATACGAAATTTAACAATATCTGACTATAAGGTCAAAAATTGATTAAAATGAAACTAAACAACTCAAAATTTATAAGGGTTAAACTTGTAACATCAAGAATGAGCAATTTTGACTTTGAAAGTCAAAATTCACGTAAATTATCAACAAAAATTCGAATTCCACATTAACACTAATTTGTAACTGAAATTAATCAACTATAATCATCATATTGATGATGATTAATTATTAGTACATGTCATTAACCCATTAAACATCGAAATTAACTCAAATAATCGATTGGGAAGTCGAAACCGTTTCAAAACACTAGCAATTCGTATAAACCGATCACAAAACATACAATTGAAGTTTCCTAATCATTATTCGGCACCCTTAGAGTGTTCTACATATCACAATTTCATCGCAAGAGCTTCGGATCGAAGAGTTTGAAGTCGAGGAGGCCGAACCTAGGGCTTGGATCGATCTACAACAATTCTACATTGAAACTAGTAAGTAATCATCCCTACACCTTCTAACAGAGTCGACTAAGAGTATCCCCATTGTAATTTGATTTATCAACAACGAATTGAAGGATTGCAAGTTCTAGGGTTCTTAACATAAACGGTTTTGGGGGTTTTGAGTCAAACACGGTTTATAATCAAATTCAATCACATAGATAGTTTCAGAATGATGCGTTTAAGGAAATGCATATATCAATTGTTTGAAACAAAAACGAATTTTAAGATTTTAAGTTTTAGGGTTCATACTTAGAACCGGATTGGGGATTTCTTCTCAAACGTGTTTAGAAATCAAATTAAATGGTATACTCAGTTTCATAAAGTGCCGATTAACAAAACCCATAAATCAATTTCATCACATTACAACGAATTTTATAGGTTTGAATTCTAGGGCTTGTAACATAAAACGTTTTGGGGTTTTCGAGTAAAACGAGTTTAAAAATTTAATCAAATGATACCCTCAGTTTCAGAAGACCCCGATTAATGTAAACCTTATGTTAATTTTAACAAAGATCATAGAATTGGGTGTTAACCGGTTTCAAGTATGAATGTTAAGAACGAGTTAGGGTTCTTGGTTAAAATGAACACAAAAATTCAATTAATTTGTACAGTGTGAGTCGAAATCAGTGTTGTAATGAAAACCCCATGAAATCAAGATCAAGTAATCATCAATTTGATCGATTGAATTGGAAATGAGTGAGTTAGGGTTCGAACGTGTATATAACCGATCAGTCGAGTTATAGTGATTTGTTTTAAAAATTAACACTACCTGTATAGTCTAATGGATCCCTGGAACAAAACCCCTAAGGTTTTAAGGTTGATTGGGTTCGAATTGTGGACTGATTTGGGCTTGATGGCTTCGGCTATGGCCAAACAAAGGGAATCAAGCAATTCAGAACTTAAAACAATTGGTTTCTAAAGTCTAATGCAAATGTTGAGATGGATCAGATGGTAGAATGGGTGTGTTTGGTTCGGGAGGTCAAGGGTTCTACCCTTGCCTCTGCCATTTTTTTAGATTTAAACCAATTTCTAGTATTTTGTTCATAACTCATTCGTTCTAACTCCGATTTGATCCATTCAAGTTGCGTTGGAACCGTAACGAAATCCCGAACTTAATAAAATAACAAAATTCATATTTTAACCCGAAAACGTAATCGCGTATAATTACTTTTGTTTAAATAAAATCATAAACGACTATGTGATTTTATTAAACGACTTTAAAGTCACGCGTATTTACTTGTGCACGATTCTAACTATCTAACATACGTGTGTTGACATGTATGTGATTTCAAGCACAAAACGACATCCCGAATAACACTAAGTTACTGTTAAAACACAGGTTCTTCGTAGAGGACTTTCTACGCGATTTCACGTGTTTGATCATTCTATTCACAATCAAAGGTGCGTACACGGCCCCTTTCTTATTTTAACTGTTTTGGGGGAGAAAACATGTGCAAACAAAGCTTTTAGATACATATCACTTGCATGAGTTAGCTGTTTACTTTAAGTGCAAACATAGCATTACAAGTCCTTACATTTCGAACCGTTTAGTTTGCCGTAGTGCAAAGCGTGGTAGCTGGAAATAGATCTATTAGGTTTGACAAACCTCACTTGGTAGATGGGATCTACGCAAGTGTTTGACTAGCCAATTAACATCTCTATTGTTTGTGCTAGACAATAGTGGAAAGGCAAAACATGCGATATCATGCAACAGTCAGCTTCGGTGTCGACCACTTATGTAAATAGTATAAATGACTAGCTATCATGACTATGCATGTGTGATTATGTTATCTGCAAACATTTCATTTCAAACTGTTGTTTCAAACATTTGTGAATACTTAGACCTGTGTAATGCACCAACCTTTGTGTTGACTTGATTTACATGTTTTCTCAGGACGCTAAGGTACACAAGCAAGCAAGCATGGACTAGGAGATTGAGTCGCATGCATATTTTACATTTCTGTTATTTGGATTTGAACATTTGAAACTTTGCATTGTAGTTTACAGTTTTCAAACCGTTATGGTTGTTTATGTTTTAAAAACGCTTCCGCAACGTAGAACTTTGATATTACAGTTTTAGACCAAAGTATGTTTTGAAAATCATATAGAGGTCTTCGTTATGTCTAATGGTCTGAGATCCTGGTTTGTCACGTCCCAAACGGTATGATTCCGTTAGTTGAAATTTGGGGGTGTGACAAATGTGTTAGGTATGACAATACATATATACAATATCCTGAAAAACGTAACAATAATGTAACAACGACAATAGTTGTACACATCCAGCATCCTATCATTCATTTTACTCATTTTAAAAACCTGGTAGGAAAAAATTAGGTGCGAAATGTTTAAAAATTAAATATTTTATTTTTGATTTGAATTTGAAGAGAGAGAATGTAGTTAAATAATAAAATATTGTATGGAGGTAATTGTGAAGGAAAAGACTAAATTGCCCTTTATTATATTGGATTATTAAAATGAAATGGTGATATGGCTAAATGTGGACCAAGTATGTGGTTTCCAAAGTTTCTTCAACTCACCATGGTTTCCAAAATATACATAGCATATATATATATAGGGGAAGGTTCCATTGTTAACCCACTGTAATTGCGGTAACCCAAATAACCCTGCAAAAAATGACCGAATCTTTGATTTTTTTAATGGTCTTTATTATACATATTTAGGGGGGGTTTCTTTTTTGTGTTTTGGCTAATTCTCAAGGCAAATCGAATTTGCATCGGTGTAAATTCGATTTGCATTTCGCAACATTTAGAAAAGTGCAAAACTTTTACACCAATGCAATTTCGATTTGCATTGCAAATTAGCCAAAACACAAAAAAGAAACCCCCTAAACATGTATAATAAAGACCATAAAAAAAAAATCAAAGACTCGGGCATTTTTGCAGGGTTATTTGGGTTACCACAATTAAGTAGGGTTCTTATTTGAACCAAATCCTATATATATATATATATATATATATATATATATATTACAACTTGTATGAGTGCTCACCAACTATGCAAATAGTTGACAAAAATGTATTTTACATGCGTGACAGGAAATTGAAGATGTGGAAGACATAAGCAAGGATAGAGGACCTAGTTATAATGTAAACAATTTATATTTTGTTGAACTTTATTATGTCATATTGGATTTTAAATGTTACGTTTGGATGTTTAAATGTTGAAACGATGAATGTTTTGTTGAATATTTAAAATGGATGTTTAAATATACAAACTTTAATAGTAGCCTATGAGTTTTTGAACAATCAAACTCGCGCCCTAACATATTCCGGCATCGGTTGGGGTGTGACAACCTCTTTATAGAACACCCCTTTCGTCAATTACTAATGATTAAATTTTGTGTTATCTAAACATTTTGACCTCTTTATACATGGAGTTTTGATTGTATGTAGGTTAGGGAACAAAGGAGGATTTGATCATTAGGATTCTCGCCCATAGAATGGAGCTCCATGCAAAAAGATTCTAGAAACACACTCTGAAACATATGTTGAAGATCTTATAAATCTAGACTCTAAGCTATCAAGTGATTTTTAGGTTACTTAGACCATTTATATTTTTGTTCCATGTATATTGCTACTTTTTTTTCCTCTCATATACGTGTTTATGGTTTTGGTCCATTTCCGTTACTAAATTTGATGAACAAATTATGGTTATCATCTCCTTTTTCATCTTGGACATGAGAGTTAAAGGAAATTAATCAATCATTCAGGAGTCACGATAAGTCACCTCAAGAGCATTATTGACTCCAAATTAAGAGGAAATTTTAATTAATGTTGTATTTAAACAATTCTTCTTTTTCAAATATGTTTGTTTTATCTTGTTGGTTTGAACAGAAGTACTATATAATAAATGATAAGATGATTGATAAACTAACAAACAAGAATCACATTGTTAATTGTTATCGTCGCTGCATCGGGCGGGTTTCCTACTAGTATATATATATGTGTGTGTGTGTGTGTGTGTTAAATACAAATTATAAAGATTTAAAGTAAAAAAATTTTAAAGGAATGTTTAAAATAATAATAATAATTACATAAATAAAATAACTATAAACATTAATAAAGTTTAAACAAATTACCTAAGATATTTATAAAGTTTTATAAACTTTTATAAGATTTTAAACATAAAATAATAAAATCAGAAAACTTAGAGGGCCATTCTTGCCAACTTTGAAACTGTAGTTGTGTGTTATGGAGTTTCAGAAAAAATGAAGCAAAAGACCTAAATTGGAGGGGCCATTCCTGCCAAAACCTTCCAAGTTTTAGCCACCTTCTACCTTTCCCCTGTTCGAACCCCCTGCAACCGAGCTTTCTCTTCAAATCACGATCCAAATCATTTATGGCAAAAGGCACACTCGGTTATCTTCCAACCACCTCCGAAAAACGTAATTAACACATTAAATCAAGCTAACACGCGTCTAAACCTCCATTAATGATTCCACTAAACCATTAAACACGATCTATACTTGAATTAGTAGTTTCCCTTAAGAAAAATCAAATTAAACTCGTACACATGCTCTCGACACTCCTCTGAAGCATCACTTCGTTCACAGAACACTCCAAGCTTCGAATTCGAACTCAAGAACAACCGCCATTTAACTCGAAGTCTGTCTAATCATCCTGAAACTCTTACAGGTAATAACTCTACTCAATCAACTCGTTTTTAGGAGTAGAATAAAAGCACTATCAATTCAAGGGCTCATGTTCGCTCCTTGAATCGAATTCAAACAGATTTAGTACTAGGGTTTTAAGGTTTGGGAAGAACGAAACAATCTGGTTAAGTATTGTTGGTTTCTAGATGCTTCAACGTATCCCTAACATAGCCCAACGGTAAAGGCGCTCTGGCTGGAGGGGGACGACGAGGGTTCGAAACTGGCAAGGCACACATAACCGATTTTTGGATTCAAAATCCCATTCTTTTTTCGATCTAAATCCATTAAGTTTTTATAAAAACTCTATAAAATATTTAATGACTTTTAAAGTATCTATAAACTTTTAGAAAATTCCAGAATATAAATTTTTTTCATTTCTCTATTTCATTAAAATAACTGGTGCAATAATCATTTTAATTTATAAAAATCATAATAAACTATGTAAAATATATAGAAAATTTTAAAAATTATTTTAAAAGAATTTTAAATATTGTAAAAATAGTCAGAATAATATTTTTAATAATAACCTTCTTTTATCCCATTAAATATTATAAAAAGTTTAAAATAATTATTTTAACTTATAAAAATAAAATACAAAATATATTAAATCATAAAAATGTGTAAAAATTTGGGAAAACCTATTTCAACTTTCTGAAATGTTTTTTTTTTAAAACTAAAAGTGTTGCTAATTAAGTCATTTTATTATTTTATAAATATTAAACTAAAATACATTTAATAAAGATATAATTACAAGTTTTGCTTAAACAAACTGGTATACATATATGTATGTAGGATTGGGTTCAAATGCTAACCCTCATTTATGGCACTAACCCATTAACCCTCATAAACCAATCAGAATTGAACACATAGCTTTTTCTTTTATTATTTAATAAGGGTAAAGTAGTAATTTGCTATATTAAATACTTAACTCCTCTTTTAAATAGCTTTTTCTTTTATTATTTAAGCTAAAATACATTTAAAAAAGATATAATTACAAGTTTTTCTTAAACAAACTGGTGTGTGTGTATATGTATTCAAAAGAACTCTTTATAGAATTTATGTTATATTTTATTTAATACATCTTTAATAAAATATAAATATCAAATTTGAAACTTTAAGTTAATATAATATTTAGTTCAAAAACTATTATTTAAACTTATAAAATATTTTATTATTAAACTTAGAATATCTACTTTTAACTACTTTTAAGAATTATACAAAATAAGTCAAATGAACCAAATCCAATCTTAAGATGTCTAAGCTGGTCATATGCCTTAGTATTTTAGAATACTTAAAAGCTAAGAAACTTGTAGATATATCCATATACATATTATACTCAAAAACAAGTTGACAAGTGTTTACTATTGCATAACTAGCTTTAGCCTTTAGTTGTATTGTTGGATTTGCTTAGCAACACATGTCAATTTTCATGTCCCCGTTTTGTTTTACATTACTTTGGGCTTTCACACATGTATATGTTGAATGGATTGTGGTATGATCATAGGAAGTCTTGATGAAGAAGACAAGCATAGACCCAGGAGGATGCTAGCTAAATGATCATATGATTCATATCCATTTGGATTAAGGTAAGTTACCCATTAATGTTGAGTTATATTTAAAGTCAACAATCAAAACCATTGAAACAGCCATCGCTTGCTCCAATCAAGAAGATTGAAGTAGATAGCATACAAAAAGCAAATAGGAAGGTTGTCAGCTAGGGAAAAAATAATAACGAAGCATGGTGGATGGCATGGGCTTAGATTTTAGCAATGGTTAACATATGTATGATGATATATTTTATGTTCATAATTTTGTATAAACAAAATACAAAGATGCTACTATACGTGATGACTTAATCTAATTGAGTCACTTGTCATTTGCATTCTTTCTATTTTCCTTTTAATTTTTTAAATATGTTGGTTGTGTGTTTTTTTAATATTCAACTATTAGATTTTTTTATTAAATATATATTTATCGTTATTTGACGTCTGCAATTACATTCATATTTTAACATTTTCCCCCTTTTTTAACAACTTTTTTAAAGACTCATCTCCCATCATGAAATGAACGTGTTCGTGTTTCTTATTTAAGTTTTGTTTCTAATTATATCAATTAACTAGGTTTATTCCTCTCACGTTCCGGCGGATTATCACAGTACATACACTCTAAAGAACGGGCAATATATACAATTTAAAGAATCATAAGTTACATAACAAAATCAAATATTTTATCACGAACTAAACCATAAACCGTAAACCTTAACATTCAAGGAAGCGGTGTAGTGGTTAAAGTGAAGGAGAGACAACCCAAAGATCTCAAGTTTAATCTCCACTTAGCAGAGCAATTTTTCTTTAAGGTTACCGACCCGGTTGATTGCGGTCGTGCTTTACCTATTCCTCTCGGTTAGTCGGGTATTGGCGAGACTCGTTGATTTACCATGTAAGTGGGTTCATACGGTTACCATAAAAAGATCCTAAACTTTAAACCCTAAACCAACAAAACCCAAATCTCTAAGTAAAAATCTCAAATTTAATACTTCTTATATATGTTTACTACTTTTCAAAATTAAAAAAACTTCTAATGATCCATGTCTAAAACGTCACTACATGGGTTAGACACATATACATTACTATTCATTTTACTTTGTGTTATTATTAATATATATTTGGAACCGTCGTATCGAACCCTGCAATATTTGCTTTTTGGTTTTAGCTTTAGCAACAAGTTTTAGAGTTTGGATTTTCGGAAATGTTTTTTTTTTACCTTTTAGGTTTATGGTTTGGTTTTATAATTTTGGTTTAATTATTTGGGTTTATTGTTTATGATTTAAGGTTTAGGTTTTAGAGAATTAAAATTCGGTTCCAATTATTTAAAAATAAATACAATCAGAGTTTGTTTGAGTCGGTTTTTGAGTTTTTAAAAATCTTTCTTTGCCTTTTTAGGCAAAAAAGACTTTTTAAGATAACATTCCCCTATATATATATATATATGTATGTATGTATGTATGTTCAATTAAGAACCATTCTTACTTAAGAAGTAAATGAATCATTTATATCCACAAGTTTAAAGGGTATAATAGTATATTCTCATACTTTAGAGTTAATTACTTTTATACCCTTTAAATCTTGCGTTTTTAAATATTGTTCTTTTAGTTCTTTACAATTTGTTGTTTCTTAATATAGTGAATATTTATACATATATATATATATATATATATATATATATATATATAATTTAATATTTCCATCTCTATTTACTACTTTTCAAAATATAAAAAACTTCTGATGGTTCATGTCTAAATTTTCAAAACATCACTATATGGGTTAGACACATATTCATTAATATTTATTTTACTATTCATTATTATTAATATATATATATATATAATTAAATTTACTACTCAATATAATATACTTACTTATACTATTCATTTTTTATGCATTTTAATATATATAGGGGAATGATCAATTGTTAACCATTTCTTATTACGATAACCGAATAATTACATCTTATATATAGGTGTATGTTTTTTTTTCTTCTTTTTTAATTAATGTAATTAATGTGTCCTCACTTACATTAATTTAAAAAGAAGAAAAACCCACACCTTTAAATTTACTTTAATGTGAGCTCTAAAATAATAAGATGTAATTATTAGGTAATTGCAATAAGAAAAGGTTAACAATTGATCATTTCCCTATATATATATATATATATATATATATATATATATATTTATATATATATATATAAGTATATATAATGTTTCGTCTTATTCTTACTTGATTCGGTTTTTCTCATTGTTAGAGAATAAAAAAACACAAAATTAAATTTGTAGCATCCAAATTAAAAATATATTATATATTATAAATAATAGAGTAAATTGCTGAGATAATCCTATTTCTGTTGTTATTATACTTTTCGTCCTTAGGTTTTATAAATGTTCTTTTACTCCTCTTTAAAATCAAACCTATATATTGTATGTGTTACACATGTTTAAAAGTTTTGAAACATATGAGTAATTTATAAAATATATGAACCAAAAGTGAGATAGTAGCAAATCAAATGGACCATCTCGACAATTTACCATAAATCATCAATTCTATCATACTCAGTATATCTCACAGTTATCAAAGATAATGCATGGTATGAAAAGTGTAAAATATAAACAGTTTTACCTTTATACCATAGAAATAAATAAACTGCTTTCAATGAGACCACTAATATATTTTTTTTGGAATATGGCGGTTGATGCAACGGCAAGACCGTTGCCTTAGAGTGTAGTGAGTGAGTATTGAAACCTCAGCCTTACACTCATGCTACAATTGCATCGGTAAATTTTTAGTGGCAACAGAAAGGTTCCCCATGCTGAGATTACAGCGGAGGCTCCACCCAACCCTCCTAACTGGCCAAGTTGGTTGGAGTTGAAGACTTGTCAACTAACCATTACAGGGAAAACTTTAACCTTACCGCGTAAAACCCTTTTGGATCGGACAGAAAGCCGCAAAAAATTTACTATAAATAATAATGGATTGTGTTAAACTAACACTCCAAAATTAAAAAATACACCCCAAATAAGGGCCCTACTAGTCAATACGACCCATCTCATTTATCGGACAGACATTCCTCTGTCATCATAGGACAATGATTGGAAGCTAGACGGCCCGTACTGGTCAGTACGACCCGTATCATTCATTGGACAGACATTCCCCTGACATCTTAGGACAATGATTGGAAGCAAGACGACCCGTACAACTGTATTGAGAAATTTTGAAATTTCTATATAAATTCCATTGTTTCAAACGAACGTATTCATTTTCAAATATTTCTAGTACTAAATTCAAATTTCTAACGATGTCGTTTTGGGATGGGAATTTTTTCAACGATTACGTGCCAGATTTGAATGAAGAGCCTCCTGTTGAGTCTTCTTATGGCACGATATATCTGAATGTTGAACCTTATGCTGATATCGGTTTCGAAAGTAAAGCATCATATGCGCAACAAAATGATTATGGGTTCGTGTATTCTGACAGTAAACAAAGTAACCCAGAAGTGACTTATGAAGAAAAAACAACCAACTCACAATTGGACTGGGAAACAAACGAGGTACATCTAACTGAAGCATAGATGTTTATGATTGTATACAATGATTATTAGTTAGGTTATTTATTATTTTTATATTTCAAGAATTTATGTCAGAAGAAGCGCTGGTAGGTTGGGTGAAAAGTAAAGCACTAGACAACGGTTACATTGTAGTCAAAAGAAGAACAAAGAAATCAAAGACAAAAGGTAGTGTTATCAAGGTCTGGCTCATGTGTGACCGTGGTGGCGAGCATAATAGCATTGCAATCTTTAGACGGTCAGGCAACAAAAAAATCGGTTGCCCATTTCAACTGAAAGGTTTATACAACGAAGTTCGTGAATCTTGGAAATTACAGATGATTAACGACAATCACAATCGTGAACCTGCTCAGAATCTAGAGGGTCATCTATATGTTAGAAGATTCACTCAAGAGGAACAAGATATGGTAGAAAATATGACCGAGCAACACATACATCTTCATAACATTCTTTCAAGCATAAAGAAACATAACCCTATAAATGTGTCCATCTCTAAATATGTATATAATTTACAACAAAAAATGAAAAACAAGAAGAAATTCGGTGATACTACGATGCATGTTTTGAAAAACCTACTTCATAGTCAGGGTTACGTTTACTATACCCGGGAAGATTCTGAAACAAACGTCGTGGAAGATATTTTCTTTTGTCATCCAAAATCTTATTGCTGATGGCATGCATTTCTGAACGTACTAATGATGGACGCGGCGTATAAGACGAACCAGTACCGACTTCCATTTATTCAAATTGTTGGCGTTTCTTCCACACACCAGATGTTTAGTATTGGTTACGCGTTCGTAAGCAGAGAGCGTGAGGAGAACTACATCTGGGTTTTGGAAATGGTTAAGAGTATGTTGAATAAATGTATGCAGCCACGTGTTATCATAACAGATCGAGACCTTGCTGTTATGAGTGGGTGTCGTAAGGTATTTTCAGAAGTTGCAAATATCTTTGCACATGACACATAGACGAAAATATTGCCAAACATTGCAAGGCAAGCTTTTCGGATGCAGACTGGAAGAAATTCATAGGTCGTTGGACGAATTTGTGTAACTCTCCGACAGCAGAGTTATACGACTATAATCACAACCGTGTTTACGAAAGACTTATCAAAGACAACAAAAATAGTAAGCATCATATACCATCATTATCATCATATCCTCATCGGTTTTTTGTTTCATTTTAGAAGTTCTGGAGTATTTGACGCACACCTGGTTAACAGTTACAGAGATATGTTTGTAACAACATGGACCAATAGAATGCGCAACTTTGGTCAACGTACAACAAACCGAGTAGAAAGTCAGCACTCAAACCTAAAAATATATCTCAGATCAACAAACAGGACACTTGCCTCACTTGTCGGTTTCGTAAATGAAATTGTGCAATCACAGGAGTTAAAAATGAATCACGATTTTGAATCGAGCTTGATTAAAACAATGGGTCATCATAAACTACCAATATTTGAGAACCTTCGAGGAAAGGTGTCCCATAAAGCTCTTGATTTGCTGGTCGAGGAAAAAAAGAAAATAAAGGTTATGCGCGATTCTAATATGTTGTGTGGCCACCAGTTTTGGACAAGTTGTGGGTTGCTGTGCGCTTGTCATATATCACAATACTTTAACGCAGGTTCGCAATACTAAATCTAAATCTTACATGTTTCACACGTAGTTACTTGTATATTATAATTAACTATAAATTATGCAGATACGAAGATACCACTGTCTGAGAAAAACATATTTTGGACAAAACTTAACACAACTAACCCAACACTATTAGAAGAGAAGGGAATTGATGTTATAGGAAAAATGGGTTTGGTAACAGAAGAAATAAATTCCAAACCACCTGAGATAAAAAAGTCTAATAAAAAAGGTCATGTCGCACATATTTCCAAATAAAAACGACAAAAAAGCGCCTTTAGTTCAAAAAGATACAAGTGGTTGTCCAACTTTAAAATCACAAAAAACTAAAAGAGCAAGACGTTGTTTAACATAGCTTAGGGTCCCAACATAGTACATTAGAACCGTCGAGGCATAGTTCATTTAAAACTACGACCGAGAAGAGTCAAAAACTCGTATTTCGGCACAGTCATTCTACATCGGTATCAAAAGGTATGCAAACATCAGACTCACAAACTCAAAACGAATTTCAGTTTCCACGTAACATGAAGCCAGAAGGATTAAACAATGGTTGTCGCTTCAGTCATCACATCCTTCCTATAATTCAACCTTACATGATAAACATACAAGATGTCGAGCCAGATGGTAACTGAGGTTTTCGTTCTGTAGCCGTGGGTTTAGGATTTCATGAAAATCAATGTGACTTTATTCGAAAACAACTCTTGCAAGAATTGGATATCCATGCAGATATGTACAGATATGCGTTTGACTCCTAGCCAATATTGGATGCTTATGGCTTACTCAGGCTTAGTAATTGCTCAAATATTTGGTGTAATTGTTCATCTTATTAGCAATCGAGGTGCTCAAAACATTTTCTTTTTGTGGATATCTGCGAATGGTTTAATGCGACATAACGTCGTATCTGTAGTTCATCTTTGCGTCTATTTTATTAATGTTACATTACAAATAGATTATCCAATGCCACCCGTAAATTCCATATGGAAACGCTACCGAAATGATGCCGCATACGACTCGGAGTTCATATATCATGACTGTCTGCAAGAATATCAAATAATTATAGATATAACGAAGCTGGTTGATTATGTAGATGTGTAAATGTAAAAAAAAATTCTTTTTTAAAATGTAATAAAATAGAATTATTTGGTTTATTTAAAAAAAATTCAAATTTGAACAGTACGGGCCATACTGACCAGTACGGGCCGTACTGTTGATCGAATATATTACCTTTTCACTTTCACTTTTTACATTTACCACACACAAACTCACACATTTTCTCTCGTACAGATTTATACACCCCGTCTTGATATTCGAGTTTTCGACACCATGTATGTATTTAACTTCATAGATCATTAAAATTGGTGTTGTATATGTTAAATAACGATCTAGGATGGTTTTTTCGGATTTGGGGTTTCGAACGAATAACAAGACGGGCCCGTCTTGGGCAGTACGGCTCGTATTGTTCGTCTATTTTTGAGCTAGAACAAGAACAGTGCGGATCATCTTGACAAGTACGACCTACATAGGTAGAAGATGGCCTGGTTTGAATTAATTGGGTGAGACGGGCCGTCTTGGTAATTACGGGCCCGTCTTGACCAGACGACCATGTTTGGCTTGGTTTTGGCCTGGTTTGGGTGAGACGGGCCGTCTTGGTCAGTACGGGTCGTCTCGACCAGATGGCTTGGTTTGGCTTGGTTTTGGCCTGCTTTGGGTGAGACGGTCGTCTTGGTCAGTATGGGCCGTCTTGACCAGACGGCCTGGTTTGGCTTGATTTTGGCCTGGTTTGGGTGAGACGGGCCGTCTTGACAAGACGGACTTGTTTGGATTGGTTTGGGTGAAACGAGTTGTCTTAGTCAGTACATGCCGTATAGGGAGACGGTCTGGTTTTTCTGAGACGAGCTGGTTTTGTGTGAGATGGGCAAAGGTAGTACGGGCAGTTCTGGCTTATACGGGCAGTCCTGGCTTATACGGGCCGTATTAAAAAAATTTATAACATTTTTGAGTCGGTTTTTCTTTTTGCAGCGATTACTTATGGATATCGACAATGAGATGGTTTTGTGTGAGTCGGTTGCTCAGCAGGACGACGATCTAGTCCTTGACGACGAGGCTGCGGAGCTCGTGCATCATGAGTGGTTGTAGTTCAAGCCTGGCACTGCTGCAAATGTTAGGTGCCTCCGTTTGATACGCATGGCTGTCGGAGCCTAAGGCATCATAGATTGGGCGGTGCTAGCTGAGGCTGGTCAGGCTGAGCAGGCCAGGCCATACGAGGCGAGGACACACCCTAGACCCGCGTGTATGATACATCGGATCTGCCTACTTACCGACTCATTATTGTCGAGTCTATCGACCTTTCGCTACCGAGCTCATCAGGCGCCCGTTGCCGAGCCAGAGGACGAGGAACCGCTGCTGGACATTGAGTTCTCGCTATGCGGTCAACATTTCGAGATGTCGATCGAGAGATTTATCGTGTTGATCGGCATCTACTATGAGCCGAAGGAGGTTACGGATGCCTTCGTTCAGGGCCAGACGTAGGAGAGGACAGTGTGATGAGGGCGTGGTGGCCTCAGATCTCCACAGCCCAGTTTCGGAGCCACAGGGTTCGAGCTTCGACGATTCGGGACCCTGTTATCCGATACATCCACAGGTGCATCACCACGACCAAATCTACACATGGACAGAGCCAGGAGTGGGTGACGACCTCAATTTGTTTTATCTACACATTTTGATGACCGGCAGGCCGTTATACCTTGCACGTTGCTTTTCTTTGTACTTCGCCTCCTTTTATCACCAATAGGAGCGCTGTACGTTATGGGGTGGGGGGTGTATGTGACACACATCGCACATACCAGAGGCTTCCTCCATTTTCTTCAGGATTTGACGGCGATCCAGCCCCGTAAGCTAGATCGTCGAACGATCCTGAACATGCGCCTAGCCATGGACTTCGCCGATGTTGGCTTTCGCTTCATAGGATCAAACGTCCGTATCTGGCAGCAAGCCTATATAGTCATTGCGCAACAGCGGCAGGCCAGCAACCGCCCTAGTGGGAGCAGCCTCAGGGGATATTCCAGACCCCGAGCCGCTTCAGTAGCAGCCCATCTAGTCACCACCGCAGTAGGAGCAGCCATCCAGTCACCACCACAGCCCATCCAGTCACTGAGCCACACGAGGCGTTGTTGTACCGTATGGCGGCACATACTGACGAGCTCATCGGCTGGAGGATCTTCTCAAGTGGATGACTGAGGTTGTGTCAGACCTTGCGTGATGGGACGGGATACAGCTTCGTCCGTTGCATGAGTTACGTGTCTACCCAGATGACAGATCGTCCACTGGTCCATCCGGAGGATCATAGTTTATATGTTCCGTTCTTTATTTGTATTGTTTCTGGTTGTGTTTTGTTTTTTTTAATAATTACGCGACATAGTTATAACATTTAAATTAAATTAACATAAATAAACTAATTATAAAATAAAAGATTTGGTTTGAACACGTAAATAATTAATATTGTTTAAAATAATAACGTAAGAAATTTATAACGTTTAAAATTAAGATAATAGAAATATATCGTTCAAAATTTAACATAATAAACATATATCGTTAAAATTAACAAAATACGTATCTTAAGTCTAAATAAAATAAATAATTTATTTACGGCCCGTACTGACCTGTACGGGCCGTATAAGATTACTCAACATCGGTTGATACTCAAATTGGTTTGTAAAAATAAGTGAAGGCCTGTACAATCTGTATAGGGCAGTACGACCCGTACACAGAAGCTGTACTGAATCCAAAACATTCTCTTAAAATGTTCATCTGTACTTTATACGGACATTGCCTTACAAAGTGTTAAAATTAAAAAGTGGGTGTCTCTCTCCGTAATAATTGATGATGCATTCGATAGCGTTTGATGATGCAACAGTATGTTATTTCCCAAACGGCTAAACCTGAGACACATGACATGGTGATAGATTCATTGCAACTGCCGACCTAAGTTTATGATGTTCGCATAACATCCTCAATCTTAATATATACCCTATAAATAAACAAGAATTTATGAGCAGACCAGAGAATTAATCGATTGAATCTCGTGCGGCTGCTTTTCCATCATCATCACACCACATAATTTCTCAATTCTTCGTTAATTTCAACAGCTTTCTACCAATTTCAGGTACGAATTTTGTTATCTTTCCCCTAAATCTCGCTACTATTGAAAACCCATTTGTTAATGTTGGCATTCTTGTTTTTCAATCTTTGTAAATCTTAAAGTGCAGCAAAATGACTACTAGAGGGAGCAGATCGGAGAAGGTGAAGAGGATATTCCGTCAATTTGATTTGAACGGAGATGGTGGTCTGAACAGAGAAGAAATGGCTGCACTTGTTGTTGCTGTAAACCCTAGGGTTAAGTTTAGCGATGAACAAATTAGCGCCATTCTCGATGAGGTCTTCCGTACGTACTGTGATTTCATCGATTCCGACAAGGGTCTTACCTACGACGGTCTGTTACGGACTTATGACGATGGTGCCGGTGATGTTGATCGTGATTTTGAAGCATTAGGGCTTGAATTAAAACCAGATGACGATAAAGCTAATAATGATACCAACAATGAGAATGAGGTTGAGGCTGAGGTTGAATTTGAAGAAGCTTCTGCTCCGGTAAAGTCGTCGGAGCCGGAGATGCAGCAGCGAACGGTGACATGGGCGGCATCTCCAAACCACGGGATAATCTTTGATGACACGTGGAAGCTTGTGGATGATTTGGAGGTTTTGATCAAGAGATTGAAGGCGAAACAGATGAAAGATTTGAAAACAAAAGGGGATAATTCGGATGCGTATTCAGATCCGGGCTGGTCTCGGGAGTTCGGCCCGTCAACAGAGACGAACAAGCAAATCATTTGGGATGAAACAAAACCAGAATACGGGGTTTTCGTTAAGGAATTAGGTGGGTTAAGATCGCGTGCAGATGGATCGCGATCAAGAGAAGAAGCATTTGATGGGCATATGGCTATGGGTCGGGTTTTATATGATCAACAATTGTTCAAAGATTCATTGGTGTGTTTCAAAAGAGCTTGTGAATTGCATCCTACTGATGTCAGACCCCATTTTCGAGCAGGAAACTGTTATTATGTTGTTGGGAGACACAGTGAGGCGAAAGATGAGTTCATTTTGGCTTTGGATGCTGCAGAAGCAGCTGGTAATCAATGGACTTATTTGCTTCCTCAGATTCATGTAAATCTTGGGATATCACTTGAAGCTGAAGGTATGGTTATAAGCGCGTGCGAGCATTATCGCGAGGCTGCAATTCTTTGTCCAACGCATTTTAGAGCTTTAAAGCTTTTGGGCAGTGCTCTATTCGGCGTTGGTGAGTATAAAGCTGCTGTGAAAGCATTAGAAGAGGCGATTTATTTGAAAAACGATTATGCGGATGCACATTGTGATCTTGCATCAGCTTTACACGCGATGGGTAGCAATGATAGGGCAGTTAAAGAGTTTCAAAAGGCGATTGATTTGAAGCCTGGCCATGTTGATGCTTTGTATAATCTTGGTGGGCTTTATATGGATATGGGTCGGTACCAACGAGCTTCTGAGGTTTACATTCGGGTTTTGGGCTTGCGTTCCAACCATTGGCGGGCTCAGTTGAACAAGGCGGTGTCATTGTTAGGTGCTGGTGAGAATGATGAAGCTAAAAGGTCTTTGAAAGAGGCTTTGAAGATGACTAGCAGGGTTGAGTTACATGATGCCTTATCTCACTTAAAGCAGCTTCAGAAGAAGAAACTGAAGGGTAATAACGGAAACGGTGAAGATTCGTTTGTTATAATCGAATCGTCAAAGTTCAAAACTTTAGGTGAAAAAACATCATCAAGACAAGAATTACACACGGGTCTTGGTATACGATCGTTTCAAAGAATCACACGGTTGTGTAGATGTGATGTTGAGCTTCTTAAGAAGGAAATGAATGAAACCGATACCCCCTTAAGTTATTCGGGCTTTGGTGTGCCTCAAAAGTCTATACGTAAGGCGGGTTTAGAATGCATTCTTAGAAGATTGTTAAGTTTCTTGAAAGCTGAAACATTTGCAGCAGCGGTTAAAACAATCAACCTTAAAATCCTCTCTGTTCTTGATGAATCGGAGTCGGGTAGGGTGGATTTGGGCATGTTTTTTGCTGTTTTAGCCCCGGTTTGTGGTGGTACGCCTGATAAACGTAAACAGGTCGTGTTTGAGTCACTTCTATGGCGACCTGTGAGTGAAGAACAAACCGACAGAAAGATCAAAAAAGGCGATGCTCTACGTTACATAAAGTTATTGCGATCGATCTACATTCCATCACACCCTTTTAGCCAAAATCTGGATGTTGATGGTGACATAGATGCTTCATTGATCTCATTGCCTGAGTTTGTTGCTATGTTTGATGATCAGGATTCAGGTTTTGGTGTCATGGGTACTTTGTTAAAGCTCGAAACCGGAGACCGAAATCGTCATGGAAACCACGTGTGTTCGGTTTGTCGATACCCGATAATCGGGTCCCGGTTTAAGGAGATGAAATCAAGATTTAGCCTGTGCAGTCAATGTTACAGTGAAGGGAAAGTGAGTCCTAACTTTAAGCAAGAAGAGTATAGTTTCAAAGAGTATGCTAATGTGAGTGAAGCAGTGAAAGGAAAGTGTATGTGGTTTAGTTCAAGTTCACTTAGTTCTAAAAGTTCATTAGGTACTGGTCATTCGTAGTTTTTTTTTTTTTAATTTTTTTTTATTTAGTTTCTTTTATTGAAGTGAATTATGTTGTAATCTTTTATTATTTGTAGTTTTATAATTGTTTTAATGTGTAATGAATGTTTCTTTAAATAAATCTTTTTGGAGTTGAATCTTTATTTTTTAAAAACATTCATATCTCATTCTTTATCCTGATCTCTAAAACTTAATTAGAACTCATATTTATTTAAAATTTTTTTATTATTTGTTTTCTTTTTCTTCTACTCACAACCATTTCAAAATTTAATATAAATAATAAATAAGGAAATGAAAGTAAGCCCTCATGTTAAAGTATTGCTTTTCACTAGAACTTAGATGAGGTATAAACATAGGGATAGGTTGACAAATTGGGTTATCAATCCTCTTAATATTTAACGAGTGTTTTAGTGGAGCAAGTGTAAATGAATCATTGATGGATGGTTAAAGACATATCAATAAAAAGCTGATTCATTTAAATATCTGCTAAAACAAATTTTACTTATCGAGATCGAGCTCGAGCTCATTTTCATATTAGTGGTGAGTAACTGAGTATAAATGAGTTTTTAACTCTTTTAACTTTTATTTAATTAAATAAATGTATATTTATATAAATATTATATATAAAATTATGATAAATACAATAAAGAAATATAAATCTTACTATTATAATAAACAAAAATCAGTTTTGACACTTGTCATGTTTTTAAACCAATATTGTCACATGTCTTCATTTTATCATCTAACTCAACTCTCTTTCATATTAAATAGTTTTATTAACTCTCTTATTAAATAAATAAAATATTAATGATAATATTTACTTTTTTAATGTGAAAAATGGTTTTAAATAAATTACAAATCAATTTAAAAAAACACATTAAAAAAGTTTCTAAAGTATTAATTTTTTTTTTCTAAAAATCAAAGATTTTTAAAGAAAAAAATATATGTTTCATCAGTATTTAGAATTTTCTTTTTCTACAAAACAAGTTTTCTAAAAAAACATTTTAAAAAAAATGAAATAAACTATAAAACAGAGATTTTAAACAACATGACTTTTATAAACAAATAACATTTTTAACATGAAATGCTTAAAAATAATTACTTTAAAAACTAAAAGTTAACAAAATGATAGGGAAAATTACAGTTTTGGACATTTTGTTTAATGATATTATTAAATTAGGTCACTTAGCTTTAATAATTAAAAAATGGGTACCTTACCTTTTTGATTTTGAAACCGATATCTTTTAACGTTAATTAGTTTAAAATTTTCAGCTCTTACAATATAAGGAAGTCGAGTATCAATTCTTTAATTATTAAAGTTTTTAATTGATTTTTTATCATTTAATATACTTAATAATACTTAATTTATTCATTTCATTTTAAAATATTGTTTTATAATTAATTTTTATTAATAGTTATTTTATATTAAACCCCGTGTAATACACGGGGTAATAATCTAGTTATGTTATATATGAATGTATCACTATAAATTTATATAAATTAATAATAAAAATAAATAATTAAATAATTAAGGGTTATTAGATTTAAATACTCACAACTTTAACTTGTTAGCCGACAATACTCCCAACTGGATAAATGTTTGGTGACAATACTCCCAACTGAGCAAATATTAATAATACTCCTAACTTTCAATATAGTTCCTGGTGGTACTCCCCTTTGCTATTACACCTCTTCAAAAAAATGTCAAATAGAGTGCCGATGGAAAATGTGTTGAAAGTTGGGAGTGTCACAAAACATTTCTTCAATTGATAGTATTACCGGCCAACATGTTAAAGTTAGAAGTATTTAATCCAATAACCCAATTATCAATAATAAACGAGCTAAACTTAAGTATATAAAAAATTAATATTAAAAATAATAATTAAATTAATTAATAATAAACGAGACAAGCTTAAGTATTAACGGGATTGGGTCAATGAATATAAACAAAAAAATAGTTAGGAATGAACATGTAATTAATTGGTTATTTGTAATAGTATGATAAAAGGGATCAGGGGTCCATTTTATAGGTGGTTGGGTATTAGTTGTTGCTATGATTTTAACTTTTGCTTTTAGCTTTAACCAAACAAATATAGATTTCTATTGTTAACATTTTTTAGTTAAAACATTCTCTCCCATTATTACACCTTTCTCTCCCTCTCTTTTTTTTATTTTTTTTATTTTTTTTAAATTGTGAATTCTTATAGTATTTCTTAGAACTATAAGTAATATATTAGATTTTTCTTATTTTTCAGAATATAAAATAAATTTTGATTTAAAATATATAATTATTTCAATCTAAAAATTTGTAAGATGTTAATGCAAATGTAACAAAAATTAAAATCAAGTTGAAAAAGTTAAATATACTTAACCTCTGTGGCTTTTGTCAATCTATAAAACTTAAATCTTGAAGGAGTGTGTTGGGCCTGTCGGGTAAGCAGAAAAAAGAAAACAAACAAATACTTTTTTTCAAAGTGTGTTTATTGTTTAAGTTGGATCTAAAAAATATAACTTAAAGTTTGTGTTTGAAGCTTAGTTTTATCATATACAAGTTATTAAATTTTAAAGCGAGAAGTGTGAGAAGCAAAGTCAGCTATAGTTCTGAATCAATCAGATTTTGTTTAAAACTTAATAGTAAGAGACTAACCGTCCCATTTAGAGGTATTTCATTTAGTAAAACAAAATATTACACTCTCTGAACGATTCAGATGTGTAGCATTTTAATGAAATCATAAGATGATATCAAAAAACCTCTAATTACTCTGATAACCTATTTTTGTTTTTGGAAGGATTTTGGTGGGTGTAGAACCTAATAGATTAATTTTCTGAAAATTGAGCATGTGTATGTCATTAGACATATTTAAAACATCACATATAATGATGATAACAAACTAGTTAGTTTTATTTTTTTTATATTCTAGACTGATTTGTTCAATTCTAACTTATAATGAAAGTTTGTGAGAAGTTGTATTATAAGCATCAATTATTAATGGAGTAGTTAAAACTAACCTTGATTAAAACCCAAGGCTTAATTGCATTGCATTACTTGTGACTTTATATATAGAGATAATTCTGATTTTGGTCCCTGTGGTTTTTGATTCTTCTCTATTTTAGTACCAAAATTTATTTTTTACTCATTATTGACCCCACCTTTTAAACTTATCTCTGTTTCAGTACATTTATTTTAACACTTTCTTTGTTTTCATCCCATTTTAGAAATTACTGTTAAAATTCAAACGGCGGTTCCGTTTCTATTTTTTTAAATTAAATGTTGCTTTGGCCCATTTAAGGTATGGCAATGTTGTTTGGGTCACGGAAGACTTGGAAACAGTTCTTTTGTAAACAGTTCCTTGATTGTCGTATGTTTATATCGAGGCGTAGATCGGTTTGATCAATTGAAACCTAGGTTCTTAAGTGACTATTTTGATAGACCGTAAGTAACTCCTGGTTTGAGATATACCGACGCATGTTTGAATCAAGTGTTACCCGCGTGATTTGAATCAATAAAGTAACATTTATTATTTGAAGCAAGTTTATCGATTTTGTCAATGGAAATCCAACTTTAAATGAGAAGTTCACATTCAGTCATGGTTTTGTGGCGTAAAAAAATTCATGTGGTTTGAAAAGATTTTATATTTATGAAGCGTGCAATTCTATAAATATCATTTGTTTTTTGGTTCGTTTTTGTCTTTTTCTTGCATGTCATATTTTTGGGTTATCTTCTTGCATCCGTTTACAAAGGAATTGTTTCCAAGTCTTCCGTGACCCAAACAACATTGCCATACCTTAAATGGGCCAAAGCAACATTTAATTTAAAAAATAGAAACGAAACTGCCGTTTGAATTTTAACAGTAATTTCTAAAATGGGATGAAAACAGAGAAAGTGTTAAAATAAATGGACTGAAACAGAGATAAGTTTAAAAGGTGGGGTCAATAATGGGTAAAAAAAAATTTTGGTACTAAAATAGAGAAGAATTAAAAACCACAGGGACCAAAATCGGAATTATCTCTTATATATATAAAAAAAATTGATGTTGATTAAGTATGCTTAATTGACAATTTGAGCAACTATTGGCCAATAATAATTTCAAATAATAGAACACTTTTTCAAACTAAAAATAATGGCGTGGAAGGTGATAAAGCCCATTTTAGAGGCTTTTGAAAGATGAGGTAATATGGTTAAAATTGAACATTTTGAGCTTAAAGCTGCTTTAGGCAAATGATTATGACTAAATTGATGACAACAGGTCAAATGGATAGTTAGAGTTGAATCCGACATATATATGGTGGAATTGGTCTTAAAATCATTTAGTTGCATTTTATTTTAAATTGAGTATACTTGATAATATTGTCATGAACCTTAGATGAATAGGTGATTTGGGGAACAATTTGCCATTTAAGGATCTATATTACTTTTTATCTATATATTTATATTTTTTTTACATTTTAGTTAAACAATGTATACACTATAATGTAAAGTTACACTGAGTAGTATAATTTTATTACTGTAGGAACTCTTTTACGTAGTAAACCTTCCGGTCCCGCTAGTAGTGTGATTTGGATCCATCATATTTTACAATTTGTATGCAAGTGGTCAAATTTGTATATTAATTATATGCATAAGCTTATATATTTAGAAAAATATGTAGCATGTTAAATCTAGATCGTATGTGAGCCATTATTTTTTTAATTCCATTATAGTCATGTTAATTTTTTTTTCCTAAAACATGTTTAATTACACCAATGTACTTAGACTAATATTCCTACACTAATTTTTCCTTTCTTAGAAACTAACCTTTAAAGAGTTGTCAAAAAGTTGAACAATGGTTTTTTCGTGTTGTTAAAGAGTTGAACAATGAAAATAGATGGCGAGTGCCCGATCGTATTGATCGGGTCATGTAGGAACAAGGTTCAAGCCTACCGGTCTGTTAGGATGCCTCAGCTGCATACATCACTGCACTTCCACTTGACACCTATCGTAATGATAAACGGCTCGTCTCGCCGTGACCTTCTCTTGAATTCTCAAAACTTCTGTCGCTCCATCCCCGTAGAGGCAGAGAACCCGTCGCTATCTCGGCTGTGCTACCGGAGGCTCTGGGGAAGTCGGAATAGGAGAGCAGTCATCTTGGGGTGGGCTTACTGCTTAGATGCTTTCAGCAGTTATCCACTTTGCACTTGGCTACCCAGTGTTTACCGTGGTCACGATAACTCGTACACCAGAGGTGCGTCCTTCCCGGTCCTCTCGTACTAGGGAAAGGTCCTCTCAATGCTCTAACTCACACACCAGATATGAACTGAACTGTCTCACGACGTTCTGAACCCAGCTTACGTACCGCTTTAATGGGCGAACAGCCCAACCCTTGGAACATACTACAACCCCAGGTGGCGAAGAGCCGACATCGAGGTGCCAAACCTTCCCGTCGATGTGAGCTCTTGGGGAAGATCAGCCTGTTATCCATAGAGTAATTTTTATCCGTTGAGCGAAGGCCCTTCCACTTGGCACCGTCAGATCACTAAGGCCGACTTGAGCAACAACATTATGAACCAAAAAGTCTCCTGGACCTATTGTTAAGAATAGTGAATTATTATTCTCATTAACAACATTTAACCAACCCGGAAACCATATGCTTTGACCCGCATTGAATGTCGGGCCATTCGTTGAAGATAAAAGTATATCGAACGCGTATGGAGTTTTACCATGAGCAGATTGTATCCACTGAGCAAATATAGGTTCGATTAAGATTTGCTTCTCCGGAGTACCAAAGGCAAGCATGACATTATTATGAACATAAAGTCCCAAGGTATGGAAACCCAAAAAGAGGCTGGCCCAACTTAAATGAGATATGATAGCTTTTTTATGTTCTAACATTCTTGCCAATACATTATCCTCATTCTGTTCCGGATTGTAATCCCTAATAAAAAATATAGCTCCATGAGTAAAAGCTCATGTCATGATGAATCTTGCGATGTATTGGTGATGAGTATATAACGCATCTTACTAATAACTTGAATATAAATTATAATGTTATTTTCACCTCAAATTTTTTTTTTTAATTTCATTTTATAGAATCACTTATTATTCAACTTTCAAACACAACCCATCTTACAACATTCAATTACATAAAAAAACAATACAAGTAAAGTCGTGTTTCTATTTATCTAGGTCCATGATTCCTAGATTTTCATCGAAGTCTTTAAATAACCTGTCACACATGTAAAATACATTTTGATCAGCTATTTGTATAGTTGGTGAAATCTCATATAATTTGTAAGTATATATATAAATAAATAGATGCAATACTAAGTCTATGTAGAAATGAATCCAAGTGTATGCTCTTACAAGTCTTCTACAGAGCATGCTAGATATAGAGAATTCACCAAAAGTCATGATACAAGTCATATAAGTATTTTGTTCTTCACAAAGTATAAGTAATCATATTCCTGTTCAATGTCCTCAAATTAGAGTCATAACATAACTTGGAAACCAAGACTTGCAATACATTGTTTAAGTTAGTTAATCTACAAGTTTGCAAATGTACACAATTCAACCTTTTTTTAACACATAGATAAAATTCAATGCAAAGAAGGTATCTAATCATTCTTAGGCTACTTTTGTGTATTATGATTATGCGTACAAGAATTCTCAACATAACATGATCTATCAAACATGTATATCACATAACAGCTTAAGACTAATATACTAAAACTACGTATTTTCATCACTATGTATTGACTATATTTGTAACAATGATTTGTGATATGCCATACCTGACATTTCCAAAGTTTACAAAATAGTGTAAAAAAGGAGTATGAGTAAACTTACATGTTGTAAAGCTATCCAAAAATATCTTTGATAGAGATTGTGAATGTCTCAAAGCACCGTTATTCTAATGTTTGTATGAATATGATAATAGGCTTAGTATTTATAAATCATGCTTAGAATGTTTAAAGAGTCTTGAGATTATGAGGTTGTTATGGATTTATAACCTTTTTCAAGTTTTGCATAAGTGTTTCTAAAAATTTATCAATTAGGATTTTTTGATTTCTTTTGTTATGTAAATCAAGTTTAACTAGATTTCTATTAAATTTGAATTAATTAAAAGTTATTTAAATAGTAAAACTCAACAAATATTTATGGGGAAAAATCACATAATATTTAAAATGTATTTTTTATAAAAAATAAGAAAAATTGGCAAAAAGTATTTGCGCTTTTAGGGACCGGGTTTCGAGCCAGGGCCTCTCAGTTGAAACCCAAGCGTCTTAATCGCTAGGGCGCCAAGAGGTTCGCTCTCTATTATGGTTTCCAAATAGTTTTATACTCTTTACGAAATCATACAACTTCCTCAGTTACCTAGAATTGACTTGATTTACTTTGATTCATTGGTTGATTGTAAACCCGATTAATCGTAGTCTTTATGCTCCATTAACAAAACCGCTCGCAATGCACCTAAAATTTACCTTATTTGGAATTGAATTGAATGAGTTTGATCGTAGAACAAATCTTGAGTTTGCGAAAGTTCAATCAAATGATTGAGCCAGCCTCAAAATTTTTTGGTGTTGTTTTGTTCAGAGAGTTGTCCTGAGTGTATGTGATTGTCCGGTTTGAATTATCTTTGTTGTTTTGATCGATTACATTGAGGTTTATCGATTTGTTTCTTTTGGAGTGATTATGGGGTTTAAATGGATCGATCAATGAAATTTATTGCTAGTTTGACCTCATGGTTTGAGTAAAAACATATAGCTGCTATCAATTCGAATTAAGAAACGCTAGTGAGGGTTCCTTCTCAACCCACCGCTGTGCATGTTCCTCAAGCAGACGCGATCGTGAGGGTTCCTCCTCCACTGCCGTGCCTGTTCGAAGATCTGAGATGAGGGGCGACGAAAACGAACCCTAGGTTCGAAGATCGGAGATGAGGGGCGACGAAAACGAACCCTAGGTTCGAAGATCGGAGATGTGGGGCGACAAAAACGAACCCTAGATTCGAAGATCAGAGATGAGCGGCGGTATCAGAGATGGTGCGACGATCGGTGGACGACTTCGACGATGGGGTTGGGCTGAGCAGGGAGGTGGTCGACGGTGGGGTTGGGTAACCATGGAAGAGGTCGACGTTGGGGTTGGGATGGTGGGGTGGTTGGGAAGAGGTTTTAAGGTTAATAAAAAACAAACACCCCCAAAAGCTCTTCTTGCAGGGGTTTGGTCCACCTCTTCTGCAAAAGAGGTCTGCAGATGTGGTCTGCAAACCACAGACATTTTGCCTCTGAAAAAACAAACACCACCATAGTTTTTCATCAGCAAGAAGAGGTGCCGCCAAAGGTGTTGGCTTTGACGGTGGTAAAATTGCGTGTGTAAAGAGATGAGTCGTGAGAAAAACGCGGGTAAAAAACCGGATGATGGAACGGGTCAAGCCTCGGGGCAGAAACCTATCACTATTTCTCAGATGGTTTTTAAAAGAGATAGTAACAGTAATAGTAATTGGGATTTTGATTTATGCATAATTAATCCTTGATCTTTCTTTTCTATTATGAATTTACAACTTAGTCCCTCTATTTAAAACAAATTAATTTATGCAAAACTCTTTTATCAAAAACTTTACAAAATTTTTATTAAGTAATCATAACTTAATAATCTTCTCAAAATTTATAAACTTATATAACTCTTTTTTTTAGACTTATTTAATTCATAAACTTATGCCCATGTTTGACGTTGCATGTATATATGTTTATAAATGGTAGTTTATGACTTTATGTTAACCTTTGTAGTGGAAAAACCTGAAAACATGCACACGCATTTTATCATTCATTTTATGTGTATCTATTTGTTCATTGTTTCTATATTAAGGAAGGACCTAAGGTTGTATTGATTTGGTTTCATAAAATTTTGGTATTTTTTTTTCTATTTAAACCCAGTTTATCACATCCTTCGTGCTTTATTAGTTATAACAATCATGAGGATAAAATTTGTACCTTGATCTCAATACCAATTGTTACAAATATATAAAAAGTTGGAGAAAACAAATTGTGAGAAAAAAAGGTGGGAAAAATAAAATGTGGGAAAATTAAGGTATGAAATATTTAAAAATTTAATTCTTTTGTTTTTGATGCTGAAATTGAACACCGAAACTTTTATATAACACGGTAGCAGTTATATACAACCATCAAACTATTAAAAATTTAAACTAAACAAAATTTGCTGGTGGGAAAGTAATAGGGGAAATATTAAAAAATTAATTTCAATAAGAACAAAAATGGTGAGAAAATAAAAAGAGAAAATATTTAAAAAGTTGGGAAAAACAAATGGTGGGAAAAATAAAAGGTATGAAATATTTAAAAATTAAAATATTTTGTTTTTAAGCTGAAATTGAACACCGTAACTTTGATGTAACACGACGACAATTATATACAACCAACAAAAAACAAAAATTTTCTAGTGGGAAATTTTTTAGTGGGAAATTTTTTAGTGGGAAATGAAAGGGGAGAATATTTAAAAATTAATTTTCTTTTGTTTATTATTTGAATTTGATGAGTGAGAAGGTGGTAAATTAATAAAATAGTGTGTGACGGTACAAATGAAGTAAAAGACGAAAATGTCATTGTATTTAATAATGTTAGTAAAAGGAAATAATAATGTGGCATATTATGGACCAAGTATTGGGTTTGCAAAGTTTTCTAATTTCACATGGGTTTCCAAAATATACATGCCCTATATATATATATATATATATATATATATATATATATATATATATATATATGATTTGGTTCAAATAAGAACCCTGCTTAATTGAGGTAACCCAAATAACCCTGCAAAAAATGGCCGAATCTTTGATTTTTTTCATGGTCTTTATTATACATATTTAGAGGGGTTTCTTTTTTGTGTTTTGGCTAATTCGCAATGCAAATCGAATTTGCATCGGTGTCAAAGTTTTGCGCTTTTTTAAATGTTGCGAAATGCAAATCGAATTTACACCGATGCAAATTCGTTTTGCCTTGCGAATTAGCCAAAACACAAAAAAGAAACCCCCCTAAATATGTATAATAAAGACCATGAAAAAAATCAAAGATTCGGTCATTTTTTGCAGGGTTATTTGGGTTACCACAATTACAGTGGGTTAACAACGGAACATTCCCCTACATATATATATATATAGGGAGATGATCAAATGTTAACCCTTCCTTATAGCGTTAACCCGTTAACATTGGCAAAAATTGCCCGAATCTTTGAATTTTTTTCATGGCCTTTATTATACATAAATAGAGGGGGT
Organism: Mikania micrantha; assembly: GCA_009363875.1. NCBI lineage: Eukaryota > Viridiplantae > Streptophyta > Magnoliopsida > Asterales > Asteraceae > Mikania > Mikania micrantha. The sequence continues at coordinate 34,859,918 of CM018692.1, forward strand.
TTTTTTTTGTGTTTTTGCTAATTCATCACCGTTTAGAATTTCAAATAATAAAACTCAACAAATATTTCAGGGGAAAAATAACAGAATATTTAAAATGTATTTTTTTTTAAATAAGAAAAATTGCCAAAAAATCTTTTGCGCTTGCGGGGACCGGGTTTCGAGCCAGGGCCTCTCGGTTGAAACTCAAGTGTGTTAACCGCTAGGGCTCCAAGAGATTCGCTGTCTATTATGGTTTCCAAATAGTTTTATAATCTTTTCGAAATCATGCCTTCTTCCTCAGAACCCTAGAATCGACTTGATTTATTTCGATCCATTGGTTGATTGTAAAGCTGATTAATCGTAGGGTTTATGCTCCATTGACAAAACCGATCGCAAAGCACCTAAAATTTATGTTATTTGAAATCGAATTGAATGAGTTTGATCGTAGAACAACTCTTGAGTATGCGAAAGTTCAATTTGATGATTGAGCCAGCCTCAAAAGATGTTTTTGGTGTTGTTTTGTTCCGAGAGTTGTTGTGAGTGTATGTGATGTCCAGTTTGAATGATCTTTGTTGTTTTGATCGATTACAATTGATGTTTATCGAGTTGTTTCTTTTGGAGTGATTATGAGATTTAAATGGATCGATCAATGAAATTTATTGCAAGTTTGACCTCATGGTTTGAGTAAAAACATATAGCTGCTATCAATTCGAATTAAGAAACGCTCATTAGATTGTTTTGGTATAACTCGGTGGCAATGAGATTCGAAAACAAGATCTATTACAATTCAAATTGGGATTTTGATTTATGCATAATGAGTCCTTGATCTTTCTTTTCTGACTATTTCTGTTTCAAGTTTTCTTTAGGTTAAAATGAGTATTATGAATTTACAACTTAGTCCCTCTATTTAAAACAAATGTATTTATGTAAAACTCTTCTATCAAAAAGTTTACAAACTTTTTATTAAGTAATCATAACTTAATAATCTTCTCAAAATTTATAAACTTATATTACTAGTTAATAGACTTATTTACTTTGAAAAATTCAACTAATTTATCTCTAACCCCATCTTATTTATTGAAAATTTATATAAGATATTGTTTTTGATTTGTGTATATATTTATCACTAACCCCATCTTATGATTTTTATTTTAAAAATAATTTTTTTTATTATCAAATAAACTTAAAAACATAAATATGTCCTCCAAAATACATGTAAAAATGTATATTTATCTTGTATTTTTTAAGGGTCATAGTCTGGTTTTGGAGATTTGATTCTAACAAGTCGATTAAAGTATCACTCTTAATAATTGTTTGGTTTATTTTTAATTTGCTTAAAGGTTGTTTATTAGCATACTTTGAATTGTATGGAGTCAAGTTATTAGTTTTATACTTTGATTTTAATTATGAGAATTGATGACCATGTTTTATACTATTATAGAATATAGGGTTACAAGCTACTATGTTATCTATTGTGTGGCTTTTGTTTAGAATAGTATCGACTAGTGATTTGTCATATGATAGTGTGTTTATATTACTTGGACCAATTTTTCAACAATTGGTATAAAAGTTTCATGAAGCTCAAACTTATAATTCACTAGGGCCCTGTGGAGGCCCTGGGGAGGGGCAAACCCAACCTCCGTCCAGGGCCCATTTATTGCAAGTGCACAAAAATTTTAAAAATTGTTTTTAAATTATATATATTTACTAATATCTCCAAATACAAAACCGAAAAAACAAAAATTTATAATTCACTAGGGACCTTTTTTTCTCAGTACGTCCGGGACACTTGAATTATCCGGGTCGCCCTTGATATATGTGATGATCTGTCGTTGGGGTCATGCAAAAACCTAATTGACCTAGGTAGCTAGGGTAAGTCAGGTATCGTATCCACGAGGAACATGTGGTCAGTGTTATATAATTTCGTTTAACTAATTAAATGTATTTAAGAAAATAAATTTGAAAGTTGGATTTTGGATTTTGGGTTTTATGTAAAACAAACTTAAGTAAACTGAAACATAAATTAAAGAGTTGTAACAATGTATGAAAATGTGATCTCTCCAGGTTTCAAATTAGTAAAATAACTAGGTATATCTTGATTTGTTAATTGGAAATCACATAGACATGATTCATGCTTGGATTATTAAACAATTATGATTTGGAACCAAGTTAATGACTTTGTTGGCAACCGATAACTAGACCGATGTTGTTGACTCAGTTAATTACTTGTTCACAAAATGTAGGATTTCTAGAATGCTTTAAAATCAAACCAATAACATTAACTTGACAATAGATGAAAGCAAGCAATGAGATTGAATTCAAAGTTGTAAAATAAACTGGAAATCGTTTATCGTTTCACAACTAAGCAATATTGAACTTGTAAATATATGAAAACAAATCCAATACCAATGTTTAACAAATGAAAAGAAAACCTAGTTATAAAACATAACCATTCACCTAGAGAGAATCACAATCGGATTAGCCGGACATCCTCAAACTTGAATCTTCACAATCGTTGATCATATGCATGATTTGATCTTTGCTTCTACGAATCCGGATGATCTTGGATTGATTTGGATGAGTTAGAATGCCCAAAATCGTGCTTTTTTCGGCCAGAATTAGACTCAAAACGGCTTAGAAACGAAACCCTAAGATTAGGCCTTAAATATAGGAAAGATTAGGTAAAAATCTGAATTTTTCGGCCGTCGCCGTATGATACGCCGGGTCTGGGCGTATCATACGGCCAAACTGGTACCCTACGCCCATAGTTTTCTACCAACGCTGGATTCTGGGCGTATCATACGCTGACTTGGGCGTATCATACGTCCAGTCTGATCTCACCAATAGCTTCGTCTCGTCGAGAAACTCAATTTTCATATATTATGGGCCCCGTAACTCATCTCCTAGCCTGAGATATGCCTCCGTGAAGTTTTGACTCGCCGATCTTTCTTTAATTTCATTTTCAGGCACTCAACTTCTTTTCCAATCACCCAACCGGCTCTTTTACGCATCCTTAGTCTCTTAACACCTGAAAATCATAATCACACTCAAAGTAAACGTGTTTTGGACCCAGAGCCTATAAAATCATGCAATTAACACTTAAAACACCACAACAATCACCACGTGATCAATGTGAGATCAAACAAAGTTGTCAACATGATGGGTGTGTTTGATTGTCCAAGAGGAAATGTTGGTTAAGAATGCTTGCGTTAACCAGCTATGCATAATTGATGATTTGTAAAACTAGAAAGAAGATGGGAAGATGATATGGGATAGATCAAGAGGACACATATGTGATGGACTTGTAAGGAATAAATAAATAAATAAAGGCTTAACGTTAGATTTTAATGGTGTGATTGTTTACTTGTGGATAACGTGAGAAATGTAATCACAATTGAAGTTATTTGTGTACTATCAGGAGTTAGATGTCTAAAGTGATCGCTTGAAGAAGAGTAAATATCGAAGATTATCATATACAACCACTGAAAAGTTGAGGCTCGATGCATTCGATCATGAAGACAAGAATTAGGTGTTGTTTGTTTTTTCCAAAAATGTCTGCGTGTCCACTTTTGTCTGTGCCTCACAGACCACGTTCAAACATTGACATATGCAGAGTGTTTGTTTTTTCGAAGATGTTTTATTAAAAAACGTCTGAGCATGCTTTTATTGGTGGAGTGTATTAAAGATGGGTATTACTCTTTTGATGAAATTCAAACAAACTATGACTATCCTTGTAGTTTATGAATAAAAATAATTAGTTTTGCCCACAGTTTTAATAAAATTGCAGGAATAGACAAAATCTGAAATAAAAATATAAAAAATGGAAGAGGATAACCCGACTACAGAAGCCTATATGCATATCCTCCTCCTACTCAGCTGAACTGCCGATCGATCTCCTTCTCAACGAAATTTTTCTTTCAAGATGGAGACCTTGAATCAAACCCTAATCTCTGCTAATATCACCACCTTCAGCTCGTCTATACTATCTGCTAACGGATTTCATCCACCATGCCTGAAATCTCTTCCTCCCACGGTTTCTCAACGGCGACGCAACTACACATTGTCCATTAACGCATCTCTTTCTGCAGTTGAGCAGCAGACGCAGAAAAAGATCGCCCTGATCAGAATCGGCACTAGAGGAAGGTACTCATTGATGATAATCGTTGTTTTATGGTTGCTCGTGTTTATTAACCGAGATTTGGGAGGTAGGATTGAAATTATTGAGTATTTACTAGATATTTCTGTGTTATAAGATTCGGATATTGCGTGTTATGATTTGTTTCATCATGGCATAAGTATGAAAGTTGTATCGTTAACCTAATTGTGGAAGCATTCATGCCATGGTGTGCATTTGCAATTGGCGTTAATGAGCGCTAATTATTGATTGTGTGTGTGGTTCTAGCACGCCGTACTTTGATTACACTCTTTTCAGCAGAAATGCAGATGATTAACTTTATATACATCCTAATGTATGTTCTGATGAGAGGGTTTATCCACTGTGATTTGAGTGAAAGGAATTAATTTACAAATGGTTTTCCTGGATGATTGTTCTTGTGTAAGATTTGAATTGTGTTATGATTTGTTTCATCTTCGATGGTAGGTGTCATAGGTGTGAAAGTTGAATCAAAACCTAATCTTGGAAAGGTATCCCCCCTCCTAAGTTGTTGATGGTTCAAGAGCCATGGTGGACAAAATGATGTAGATTTCGGAGTAAGATTAATGGGTGTGTGAGTTTATCGTTCTAATAAAAACCTTATCATGGAAGCATGTATGCAATTATATTCATTTGCTTTTAGTGATAATTAGCGGTAATTGATGATTGTGTGTTTATATTTCAAGCACATCTTACCTAGATTACACTCTTTTAAACAGAATTGCAGATGATAAACTTTTATGCATCTGTTAATTGCTTCATCTGCTGCTGTTATTTGAATATTTCATATTGCATGATCAATGGCTGAATTCTTTCTTATACACTGAGATTCATATATTTTATTAATGTTGTTTTGTATAAATATATGAATTGTGTGTGAAACAGTCCATTAGCACTTGCACAAGCTTACGAGACACGCGATAAACTCATGGCATCAAGTAGCGAGCTTGCAGAAGAGGGGGCGATTGAAATCGTGGTGATCAAAACAACAGGTGATAAGATTTGAGTCAACCTCTTGCAGATATTGGTGGAAAGGGTTTGTTCACTAAAGAAATAGATGAAGCTCTTTTAAACAGCGAGATCGACATTGCTGTTCATTCAATGAAAGATGTTCCTACTTATCTACCTGCAAAGACAATTTTGCCCTGCAATCTTCCACGTGAGGATGTGCGTGATGCGTTTATTTCCTTGAATGCAACTTCATTAGCTGATCTTGCACCTGGAAGCGTTGTTGGTACTGCATCACTCAGAAGAAAGTCTCAATTGCTTCACAGATATCCATCACTCTCTGTAAGATCAATTTGTGTTATGATTCAAAATACACATCCAAACACCATCTTAATTGTGAAATCGTAATCAATTGTAGGTGTTGGAAAATTTCCGAGGCAATGTGCAGACTAGATTAAAGAAACTAAATGATGGTGTTGTTGAAGCAACATTGTTAGCGTTAGCTGGACTAAAACGGTTAAGCATGACTGAACACGTGTCGTCCATTCTTCCTATTGATGATATGCTTCCTGCTGTTGCACAAGGTGCAATTGGAATCGCGTGTCGAGAGGATGATGATAAGATGGTAAGTTATTACGCTTATTTCTGGTTTTGTCACCTTTAAATAAATGTTATATTATATGGTAAGTGTAGTAAAACAGGCAGATTGGGTTGGGGTTTGGGGTGGGGGGTTGTAGTTCAGTTAATGTTCAAATGAGTTTGAGTCTAACTGAATTAGGGTCAAACCAGGTTGTTTTAATAAGTTTGAATTGGGTTCGGGTTAAAATGGGTTATAAATAAAATGGGTTCGCTCAGCTTAAAACATGTTACCTGTCTAAGTTAGCTCGTTTAATTGGAGTGACCAATTTTGATCTGTTGTACAATTTGGGTGACCCAAATAAATCCATTTTGCTAATAAAAATTGGTCAAATGAGCCAATTTGTTCAGTGATGGTAATGATCGCCAAACATGCTACATGGGTCTAAAATTTTTACACCCAATGTGATTCAACTTTGCAGGCTAATTACATAGCAAAGCTGAACCATGAAGAAACAAGATTAGCAGTTGCGTGTGAAAGGGCTTTTCTACTTGCACTTGACGGATCTTGTAGGACACCCATAGCTGGATACGCGTGTAAAGATGAAGATGGAAATTGCCTCTTCAGAGGGTTGGTGGCCTCGCCTGATGGAACAAAAGGTGATTAAAAAGAGCGTAGCATACATTTTGCATAATACTTGTTAACTAATAACTGCAAGTAATTTTGAATGCAGTTCTGGAAACTTCTAGAAAGGGATCGTATGCTTATGAAGATATGATTCTGATGGGGAAGGATGCTGGTGAGGAACTACTCTCTCGTGCGGGTCCTGGTTTTTTTGATAGCTGAGGTCTTTGAATCTGAACTTGGATCTTGGGTTTGGCTAGCTTTGGTGAGTTGTTTTGATTTGTTGTATCATTTGTGTAGTTTAAGAATAGAATTTTTAATTTTTCATATGATTCAATTAGGATAAACTGCATAATGTAGATTTGTTGTATCATTCATGTAATCTGAGAATATAATTTCTAGATTAGTTTCCTAGATTGCTGGTTTTATTCTTTCCTGCTACATACTGTGTCAGTCTGGGTTCTATCACGTCTTCAATAGCTCTAATGGGTCTAAATCTAAAACTGAAGGGGTTAACGTTAAGCACTTAGGTTATTTTTTATTACTACATTTAAATTATATTTTTACAAATTAATAAATAATTTTTTTTAAAAAAGTAAAAATGAAGTAAAATATGGTAACAAAAGGCAAATTATTACAACCTCTCTTTCATATCCGTTTGCCATAGTATGATACTAATTTTACATGTATATAAGCAAGAGTTTGTGTTAAGAAACAACTGACGATGAAAGTATAAATGTTTGTTATCTATGAAATATGGGATTAGACAATAAAACCTAACAATGCAAGCTTATCTTTTTTTTTTTTTTTTTTAAAAAATTAAAATTTAAAATTATTACGCCTCTACCGCCTGCTTGTCCATTTTAGCTATAGTGATCACGGGCATATAAGCTTAAATTTTTTATATTTTTTTCCTGTTTTCAAAATTTTCTACATTAATAACAATATTACACCTCATATTATCTTTTTAAGTTAAATCTCGCATTCATACGAACATTGTTACATATTTTTATTATCAGGAGTTGACTGTTTATCACTATTACTTGTCTATTTATGTGGCGTACTCGTGGCATTACTTGTTTATCGCCAACTCATAATCACTATCTTAATCAAAGTTATACATATAATCTTTTAGTTGAAGATTAAGTTACTGGGATTCAACCTCACACCTATTCACTTTATTTTACTTGAGGTTTCAAACCCAAAATTTTGTTATAGGCTAGAGAGTGACAACAACTTTTGTGTATTATGATTTTGCATCGTTCCTTTAACATCCACAAACTCATTGCTTATCATTAGTTTGTGATACAACTATTTGTATGATTTTATTAAATTGATTGAATAAATAAAATACTAAATAATGTTATGTTTTTCATTAAAAAATAAGTGTGATCCCCATTCCTAATTCTTTTTGGCATATAAGATAAAGGAATAACACTTGCATCATGATGTTTAACTAAAGATTTCAAAATTCTATTTCAAATATCATTTCATTGAACACCCCCACCTTCATCCCATGAATGATAAGATTTTCACCCACAACATGTTAAGGTTGTTCTCAAATTTCTAGCGCCATTTTGAAGAAGAGCATAATTGAAAGCTTCTAACCCCCCAATCCCTTAACACCATTGTCTTTAGGGACCAAGATTGAATTCCATCCAACCCTTGGATCTTGTATTTATTAGGGTGTTTCTGATTTAGTTTCAAACCACGAAGTAGTCTAAGCCGGTCATTGGTTTGGTTTAGCAGTTAGATTTTTACGCAGACATTTGTTGATTGTTTTCAAAACTTTGAAACAGGAGTGAACGGGTTTGGCTTACGGTTTTCACCAAAAAACCAGTCGTGAAAGATCGAACCGGAACGTGTGTGCCTGTATATCTATACTACTATATAATACATATAGGAAGGACACAATGATCTTTTACCAAAAACTCTTAAAATTAAGAGTTTTACAACTCTTAGAACATAAAGTACAATAAACAAAGCTTTAATAACCATAAACTAAATGATTTTCTTTTACTTTTTAGTTTGTCCCATATTGATAGATTTAAAAAATAAAGTGTCATATAATACATATACAAGAAAACTCTCTCAAAACAAATAAATTACTTCTTGACACTTTTGCCATATCATATTTGGTATTTTAAATTGTGAATTTTATCATGGTAAGTTTTTTAGTTAAAAGAGTTGATTTGACAAAATGAGGTGGTTTAAACTTTTTACGGGCCAAAATCAGTAGCCTAATTGTTTTGTTTTCCGCCGCATCACGCGAGAATCTCACTAGCATATAGATACACAGATAAACATACCAACATGCATACACATACATATATAATATATATGTGAATACACACACAAATGATATATTGAAAACACATGAAAACTCAGTGTAACATTATTTTTTTCCTATATAGATATATAATATATGTTTAAAGAAAATAAAAAAAAAGTTATATATGTTTGTTACATATATCGTACATATTTTCTTTTACTGTTATACAATGTAAAAACATTATTATGACACATATGTTTATCATGTACTTATAATTTATTTTATTTATTATAATAACATATATTACACACCTAAATACAAAAAAAAGGAAAAAAACCGAATTTTACATCAAGTTTTCACGAGTTTTCTCAACTCAAGCGGGTTTCCAAACGAGCACACACAAAGTTCGCAACTCAAGTGAGTTTCCAAACTATCCTTTAACCCCCCCCCCCCCCAAGACACACACACACACACACACACATATACACCCCCAAGACACACACACACACACACACACACACACACACATATATATATATATATATATATAAGGGACGATTAACGTACAAATAAAATTAACGTGCTAAACGTAGGAAGCCACATGAATGTGTCATGTGTCATCTTGGTAAGGGGCATTATTGTCCATATAAAATTACAGACTGTGCTTCATAAATTACACACACTGGCATTTAACATCCATAATCAAGGACCACCAGGATAATCACGAACCAATAATTACGGACCACGTTATATAAGAATCACAGACTGTATATTAACACACATAATAAAGGACAAAATGTATAATCAGTTAATCACTGACTAATAATCACGGACCACGTTATATGAAAATCACAGACCGTCATTTAACATGCATAATCAAATGACCAACTACATAATCACGTACCAAGCATTAAAATCACGGACCACGTAATTTTTTTTTAAAAAACTATGACAATATTATACTCAAATTAAAGATAATAAAATTCTCAATTTTATGGTGTAATTTTTTCTAAAAAATTATTAAACGTTTAAAAGTTATTCGATTTTCAAAAAGATGGTAGAACTTGATTTACTTACAAAAAAAGTCAACAAATGTAGGCAATTCCTTTTTCTCCTTTTTACTTTAATTCACGCAAGTTTTAATCAAAAATTGGGGACCTGGATTTTAACCATTGATTTATTTAATCAAGGGTCGAGAATCATTCTTATCCTTCTCACATTAAACTTCATATGTATTGGATCTGCCTCCTATATATATATATATATATATATATATATATATATAAGGGGTCATATAATAACCTAATGTAATTGAGGTAACCTATAAACCCTACCTCAACCATTGATATAATATAAAATATATTAGATTCTAAATTAATGGTGAAGATTAGATTAGGGACAAAATAGTAAAATTACATTATCTCTCTCATCTCTTTGTGTCAGTGTCACACCCCGAGCCGGCGGGATAGGATCGGTTGTCCCGTCGGGCGGAAGGTTCCCGGGGCGCGATATCGTGAGTGATAATCGAAATGATCAGATTGTTATATTGCACATGATACATAAATGAGAAATGCTAAACATGATAGAATTACAAAGTTAAATTACATCAGTATTGTTTATAATTTAACAATGTAAATCTACTATTAACATCATAAGTTTTCTATCTTGTATGTACACAAGATATACAAAATGGTATGTGTATGATGTCTTCAAAAGTATGCAGGTCCAAAAATACTAAGTCTTCTAACTGAAGTCCTAGCTCAGAAGTAATGACTTCCTAATTGACCTGTTCGTCACCTGAGAAGTCATGCAAAAAGATCAAGTCAACACATGGTTGGTGAGTTCATATAGTTTTGTGATTTGTAAATGAATTGAAAATCCTCTTTGGTAAAGACCCTAACCTCATTAACACCACATGTAATATCCACATCGGTATGCTTATATATAGGGCATATGTAAGGGACAAGCCCTAGCCAACATCCCACCACATACTAATATGCATATGACACTGCTGTTAATGACAATTAAGCATTTTTTACCCTTGACACCGTTCCATAAGTTCTTCTGTTACTGTCCCTGTGTTTACAATCATTTGAAATCCATGTTGATTTCACAAGTTCATCACACAAGATGATCAACCACAGTAATTGTATGAACAGATATAAATGTTTAAGTAAATAAATAAATAAACATTTAATAAAATCTAAGTCCTAATGATTGGGGCCTATGGTCAACTCGAGTAGACTAGTCTGTCAATCAAGGTACTTAGTAGTAAAGGAGATCTGTAAACCTCATCAAACATGTGACCTATAATCAATCAGTCTAGCTAGGACATCTTTTGATATATAGGCTTTCATAGTTCTTTAGACCGTCCATAGTTCTTTAGTTCTTTAGTTCTTTGGCACATGTTATCTTTGAGCATTTCCCAGATGTTCCTCAAAATAGTTCTTTGTACTTAGTTCTTCCAAATAGACCGTTAGTTCTTTGACATCACACCCTTGAAATAGTTCTTTGAACATAGATCGTTAGTTCTTTGAGAATAGACCGTTAGCTCTTTGAAATAGACCTTTGAAAATAGTTCGTTGTCGAGATCTTTAGTTCTTTGAAAATAGTTCTTTGAAATAGTTCTTTAGTACGTAACAGTTTCCTAAACATGAGTCTAGGATAACATTTATGCATGTAAAACATATAAAAGCATTCATATAAACAATTTACATAAAACAGTTTACGCATGCTTCTCAGCCCCGCGTTTTAAAACAAAATGTTAGAAAAGGGGCAATGAACTCACCTTGTTGCTGTTGAGTTGACTTAGCTTAAACAAAAGACTGCACGCGCTCTGTATGGTAATTTGGTTTATTTTCACGTTCCTGTATTGATTTCACGTTGTTAAGACTTGCAAGTATAAGTTTCGTAGGGATTTGTGTGTAAATATGTGTGTTAGCCCTAAAGTTGGCTAACACGCGTAAGACTTGGTCATGATCCCTGTTCGGTCCCATATGTTTGATTCAAGTTAATGACCTTATAAGTTATCATCTTGTCATTAATTATATGCCATTTGCTTTGATGAAAGACTTAGTGCTTAGTTTCCAACTCGTCTTTGTTGATTTTGTACGTTTTGAACATTTATCGCATAATTATTGATTAATTAAGCAAACATTCTTTTGACATATTATATTTTTATCTTATATAATGTAATGAACTCATGTGGGCCTAATCATGGCATATGGACCGAACATTGTGACCAAGTTACTTATTGGGCCATTTGTGTAACAAGTTGGGCCTTGGGCCCAAATACATGGGCCTTGGAATAGTTCTTGAACATTTGAGGATAGTGAGGCTTATTTGAAAGTGTGGAATACTGATTTGGACTAATGGAATACAAAGGCCTTGCCAAAAGTTACAAGGACTAGAGTTCAAGTAGCCTTGTGGGCCTTGTTTTGGGCCTCTAAGGAATTTATCGGGCCCAAGGTGGGCCTTGGCAATATTTGTTGGGCCTAGTGTCATAGAAGATTGTAGGAATTGAAATTGGGCCAAGAACGGGCTGTTGGCCAAAGGATTAGCATGGTGGCCTCAAATTGAGGACATGGGCCTCAAAATAGGCCTTAAATTGGTTTTCTGTGGGCCTCGGGCTGATTTTGTTGGGCCCATTGAGATTTTTCTCAGGCCTTCACTAATATATCTCATAAGCCAAGTTGGGCCTGGCTAAATGGGGCTGAAACAATGATGGGCCTAAAGATTGGACTGTTGGCCTTAAATGGTGGCCTTGGGCCAAAATCTGTGGGCCAAAGGTTGATTTTACTGGGCCCCTTGAATCCTATCAAGGCCTGCAGTAAAATAGAGTATGGGCCAACCTGGGCCTGGTTCATTTGGGCTAAATTCGATCGTGGGCCTATTTTGTCCAGTAAACATGGGCCAAATGAGGTTTTTGAGGTTAATTATTGGGCCTACTATAGGTTCTGGGCTGGAACAGTAATTTTGGGCCAAGATATCATTGGGCCTAGGTAATAGGAGGTTGGGCCCATCCTGGGCCAGCCAGAACACGTTTGGGCCTATGGTTGGGCTTGTTGGAAAACACTTGGGCCCATTAAGGTTTGTGGTTAAGTCTTTTGAGCCTAAATGGTTATATCAATGGATTTGGGTCTTGTTAGTGATTGTTGGGCTGAAGTTATCTTTGCTGGCCTGATCCATTTCTGTTGGGCCCATGTAGCCTCTCAAATTAGGGTTTTGGCCCAACATGTAGTTCTTGTTGGCTGCCATATGAGATGGTCAAGGAAATAGGTTGTTGAGCTTAGGTTTTCCAGTCCTAAGTGAAGCTAGAAGTAGACCAGAGCTGTTGGATGATTAGAAGACATGGCCAACTGAATGGCTCATGGTGCTTCGGCCGAATGGAGCCATGCCAAACCAAAGGTGGCTGAAAATGGTGAATGGTGGCTCATTCTGAGTTGATGGTCGAATGGGAGGTGGTTGGGTCGAATAGCTCCATGTTCCAGCGAATGAACCATGATGGACCGAATGAACAAGTGTCGAATGAACCTGCTAGTCGGAGGTGGTGACCCGCGAATGAAGTCACTCGGCCAAGGTCATTCGACCTTGGGCCATTCGGCACACCTTCGGCCGCATAGATCCAACCCTACCACTTGTGTCCATTTCAAAACTCAGATGTGTTTTCGAGGATAGAACATGTTAAGGAGAGCTCTGGTGGTCGTGGGGTGGTAGAGGGAGGCTTAGAAACGATTTAGAAGGTGGTGGTTGAACAAAGGGTGAGAAAACCCTATTTTCGTGACTTTTCACAGCATCATACCTCGTTTTTCAGTGGTGATAAGCTTAGATCCACTGTACTTTCATGTAGAGGATGTCAAGGGCTACGCGTGGGCGAAAGAATCACTCAAATCGGATGAGAAATGAGGAAGTTATGCTTGTTTGAAGGTGTGAAAATGGTGGGTTTTCTTGTAGCCGGAATTTTGGAGAAGAGAGAGGTTGGAGGTGGGTGAAATGAATAAATTTTGTTCATTTAGGGTTTTTATACCCAAGGTGGTGTTCGGGTTCGTTTTCGTTGCTCGGTTCGCGTTTTCGTTACGTTTCCGGAAAATTACGCGTAATTTAAATGGATTTAAATAAAAAGAGTTTAAATTAAATATTTTGATGAGTTTCAAAATTGTAAAATGTTATTTAATTTATTTTATTAAATTACTTTCGTTCGTGTCGTGTTTTCGTTTTCGTTTCGTCAGATCGCGTCACCTTCGCGCGTAATTCGTTCGAATCGTCACCCGAACGAATACGACGATGGTTTTGCTTTCTGACTTTTGTTTTCTACTTTTCAGTCATTATTTCAGAACTCTAAACTCACAGATATGTTTGTGTGAATCGTCACTCACGCAAACACACTGTCAGTTCGTTATTCTGAAATAACGCTGTAATTGTGTTTAGATTGTGTTTCCTCACTGTCGGACTCAACTAAACATCCTGTTTTCACATTGTTCTTGTACTGACTTGTCGGTCATCTGATTCCTGTCAGTTATGGACATCAGATCGCAACCGATTTGTTTCTGAGTATTGTTTGAGCATCGTTGTTTCTCGTGACTTGTTGTGTTAACTGTAATTAAGTTTTCACTTAATAAATGTAACAAATGTTCCAAATGTACGTTGTACTTAATGTATTTAAGTTTATACGAAAATACGTACAACGATTTCTTGTATTTAAGATCTTGTTAATTCAAGTACTGTTTAAAATCGTACAAGTACACATAGTTACTGTAGAAAGTACACGTACCGTACGGACTTGCCGGACGTTCTGGTACTTGCTGTTACAGTCTCCCCTTGTTAAAGAAATTTCGTGTAACCCCTGGTTACTATTCAACATTTTAAAATAATATCAGAGTTGGTCCCAGCAAATTTTTCATTTTTCAAACCTTGTTTAACCCTCTTTATTTAATAATATTAAACAAAGTTTAACGCAAACGTAAACGTGTCACACATTTTACAATACTTATTTACATAAGTAAGTTTAAACCAAAATTTCACATGTTTGCAACAAGGTTTGGTTGTTCGATTCCTGCTCCACCTCGATCCTTACAGCCGTGTACATCATTTTTGACCTACAAACATCACACAATAATTCCCATTAGTTCATAAGAACTAAGTAAGTAAACCCCAATGGTTTCTCAACAATAAAATGTAAAAATACATTTTTCACAATCAACATTCAAACTGAGTCATTTCTATTCGAATTGACTCTCACAATATAAAATATCACATTACCAATCATCAACTATTGCTCACAATAGTTTAATCAATATTACACTATGGGGTTCACATTCCTGTGCTTCCACCATAGCCAATTGCCAGCACCTCTGGCTATCCACCATTGTGGAGTCATAAATAATTCAAGTCTTAAGATGTTCACCCACCGGTACTTCCATCTAAGACAATTGCCAGCACCTCTGGCTATCCACCATTGTGGAGTCATATATAATTCAAGTCTTAAGATGTTCACCCACCGGTACTTCCATCTAAGACAATTGCCAGCACCTCTGGCTATCCACCATTGTGGAGTCATATATAATTCAAGTCTTAAGATGTTCACCAACCGGTACTTCCATCTAAGACAATTGACAGCACCTCTGTCTATCCACCATTGTGGAGTCATATATAATTCAAGTCTTAAGATGTTCACCCACCGGTACTTCCATCTAAGACAATTGCCAGCACCTCTGGCTAACCACCATTGTGGAGTCATAATTAATTCAATCAAATTACAAATTCAATATTTATTATGTGATGTCATAGTTGTGGGATTACTTACCTTAATCAGACAAGGGATTAGCAACTGCAGGCTCCTTTCCTGCTCTATGACTAGTGGTTTGATTTCCACTACCACCACCTAGTTGCAAAATACATATATACAACTAGTTTCAACACATATAGCACATACAATCAAGTTCAACACACTTGACTGATTTGACTTGCTCAAAGTCAATTTATCACATAACTGACTCTATCTTACTATATTTAGCAAGTTTTAGTCAATTATCACACATATTCATATTTCATGCCTTCCCAGGCACTTTATCAAACAATTGATGTTCATTATATTAGTTACGATCTTTAATCACTTTTTATTATTCAATATTTTATTTTTAGATCAATAACTATTAATAATGGTAGTATCAATTCATCAAAATCATCATTTAACCTATGGATTATAATCCATAATTTATTTAAAATCATATTCAACCCATCCTACTAGTTATCACACCATGATATGGATTTCATAACAACCGGACATCATCCCGGCTTCAAAACGAAGATTTCACCATCAAAACAACAAGTTCTTCGTTTCTAACAATCCCTAGTTATCAACTAGGCAATAATCAATGCCCATAATCATACTAATACATTTAAAACTAGATTTAATCCACAAAATATTGAACCAGTAGGATAAAACAAACCGTTACCTGATCTGACGGATTTCTACGGTTAAAACAACGATCGGGACTTGAAAACACGATCCGTGGTGCGATCCGGATGATTAGAAGCCTTCAAAATGAGGGTTTTTGACTTAGAACTGGTGGGTTTTTCGTAAGGGAGGATAACAGGTCGAAAGGAATCAGAATTTAGCTTTAGAAATACGATCTGA
The DNA here is from genome assembly GCA_009363875.1 of Mikania micrantha. NCBI lineage: Eukaryota > Viridiplantae > Streptophyta > Magnoliopsida > Asterales > Asteraceae > Mikania > Mikania micrantha. Next base: position 34,876,107 of record CM018692.1, read on the forward strand.
TCGTTTTAAGATTTTTTTGCCGACATAGGTCCTGGGGCGCATCGCCCCAACTGGGTGCGCCCCGCCAGGCGTACCGCCCCACGTCACCAGCGTCATCATTTTGATTTTTAACTTCGTTTCGCGATTCCGGACAATCCGTAACTCCGTTTCGCGCACGGTTTTCGCCCACGTTCATCATTTTTCACATACTATCAATCCCCAATAACAAAAGTTACTAAATCCTCGTGGATTTCAAGCATGACCAAATGTGCTCTTGCCATTAATGACGTAATTCTTACATATTTTCAAATCACAACAACCACAATCGTTTGATTAACCATTATTCACAATACATTTCTTTATTAAAAACCGGTTGTTACATTTCGTCCCGAAATTTAAGAGTTGTTATCGGGTACAGTTTCTTCTTCAAATAGTTGGGGATACTTTAACTTCATGTGATCTTCACGTTCCCAAGTAAACTCGGGTCCGCGTCTTGAGTTCCAACGAACCTTTACAATGGGGATACGGCTTCGCCTCAGTTGTTTAACTTTGCGATCCAAAATCTCTAAAGGTTCTTCGATAAAGTGCAACTGTTCATCAACTTGAATCTCTTCGAGTGGAATGACGAGAGATTCGTCAGCAAGGCATTTCTTTAAGTTTGAGACGTGAAACACGTCATGCACACCACTGAGTTCATCTGGTAAACTCAATCTGTAAGCCACAGGACCAATACGTTCGATGATCTCGAACGGTCCCACGTATCGTGGTGTTAGCTTGCCTTTCTTCGCGAATCGAACTACACCTTTCCAAGGGGAAACCTTTAACATGACACGATCACCCACTTGGAATTCCAACGGCTTGCGCCGTTTATCAGCATAGCTCTTTTGTCTGCTTCGTGTTGCTTGTAGTCTTTGTTGTATCTGAGCTATCTTGTCTGTAGTCTCTTGTATAAGTTCTGGCCCAGTGATACGATTATCTCCTACTTCCGACCAACAGATCGGCGACCGACATTTTCTACCATAAAGAGCCTCGAATGGGGCACAACCGATGCTGCTGTGATAACTGTTGTTGTAGGAGAACTCGATTAGTGGCAAATGAGAATCCCAATTACCACCGAAATCTAGAACACAAGTTCTCAACATGTCCTCTAGGGTTTGGATTGTATGTTCGCTTTGACCGTCCGTTTGTGGATGGTAAGCTGTACTCAAATTTAACTGTGTCCCTAGAGATTTCTGCAGTGATTGCCAGAACCTTGAAGTAAATCTGCTGTCTCTATCAGAAATAATTGACAATGGCACACCATGGCGTACCACTATCTCGTTGATGTACAATCTTGCCAGTTTATCCATCGTGAAGGTTTCACGCATTGGCAAGAAGTGAGCAGATTTTGTTAAACGGTCGATGATTACCCAGATTGTATCGTGACCACTGGAAGTGCGGGGTAGCTTGGTAATGAAGTCCATAGCTATTTGTTCCCACTTCCAGAGTGGAATTTCTGGTTGTTCCAGTAAACCTGAGGGTTTCTGGTGTTCTGCCTTTACTTTAGCACACGTAAGGCATCGACCAACATACTCAGCTATGTCCTTCTTCATACCCGGCCACCAATAAAATGCACGCAAGTCTTGGTACATTTTATCAGCACCAGGATGTACGGAGTACTTGGTCTTGTGTGCTTCATCGAAAATAAGCTTCCTTACTCATCTACCGCAGGAATCCAAATACGATCCTTGAAGTAAACAAGTCCATCAGGTTTTGTTTCCAATAGTTTCTCCACACCGCAATCAAGTTCTTTCTTCAAGTTTTCTTGTTCAATCACCTCTTGTTGTGCCTGCATGATCTTGTCGTGTAAGCTTGTCTGCACAGTCATTCCCATTGCTCTAACGCGCAAGGGTTTGACCCGTTCCTTCCGGCTCAAAGCATCAGCAACAACGTTTGCCTTGCCCGGATGGTACTTGATCACACAATCGTAATCATTCAGGAGTTCAACCCAACGGCGTTGTCGCATGTTGAGCTCCTTCTGATCAAAATATGTTGCAAACTCTTGTGATCAGTAAATATGGTACACTTGGTGCCATATAAGTAATGCCTCCAAATCTTCAGTGCGAAGACTACGGCTCCCAATTCAAGATCATGAGTAGTGTAATTTTTCTCATGAACTTTTAACTGTCTTGATGCATAAGCGATAACTTTGTCCCGTTGCATCAGCACGCAACCAAGTCCCTGATGGGATGCATCACAATAAACGACAAAGTCATCACATCCTTCCGGGAGTGATAGGATTGGAGCATTACATAACCTTTGCTTCAATGTCTGAAAGGCATCTTCTTGTTTCTGTTCCCAGACAAACGGTTCACTCTTCTGAGTTAACTTAGTGAGAGGCAAAGCTATCTTAGAAAAGTTCGAGATGAACCTCCTATAATAACCTGCCAATCCCAGAAAAGACCGTATCTCCGTTGGTGTCTTAGGAGTGTCCCAATTCTTTATTGCTTCAATCTTGGCGGGATCTACATGTATTCCCTCACTGTTGACTACATGTCCCAGAAATTGAACTTCTCTCAGCCAAAATTCACACTTAGAGAACTTGGCGTAGAGCTTCTGTTCTGTCAACAGTTCCAAAATCTTTCTGAGATGTTGCTCGTGTGCTGCTTTGCTCTTGGAATAAATCAGTATGTCATCGATAAAGACAATAACAAACTGATCTAAATACGGCTTGCACACTCGGTTCATGAGATCCATGAAAACCGCTGGTGCGTTCGTTAATCCGAAAGGCATCACCATGAATTCGTAATGCCCGTATCTGGTTCGGAATGCCGTCTTTGGTATGTCTTCATCTTGAACTCTAAGCTGATGATAACCAGACCGCAAGTCTATCTTAGAGAAGTACTGAGCTCCTTGCAGTTGGTCAAACAAATCATCAATTCTCGGCAATGGATACCGATTCTTGATGGTTAGTTTGTTCAGCTCTCTGTAATCTATGCACATTCTGAACGATCCGTCTTTCTTTTTCACAAACAAGACCGGAGCTCCCCAAGGCGAGTAGCTCGGTCTAATGAATCCTTTGTCCAATAACTCCTGTAATTGGTTTGATAATTCCTGCATCTCCGAAGGTGCTAGCCGATAAGGAGATTTAGCAACAGGAGTTGCTCCAGGAACTAAGTCGATTCGAAACTCTACCGGTCGCACTGGAGGCAAACCTGGTAGGTCTTCAGGAAATACGTCTGGATATTCTCTTACTACCGGTACGTCTTGTATCTTCTTCTTGTCTTTCTCCTTTTCCACTACGTGAGCCAGGAAAGCTACACACTGCTTCTGTAAACACTTACGCGCCTTTATGCAAGAAATGATTTTGACACTTCGTTTTGCTTGATCCCCTCTGACTTCCAATACACGATCATCGGGCAATGGAATGCGAAGCAGCTTCTCAGAACAGACAACTTCCACTCGATTAGAGGAAAGCCAATCCATTCCAACAATGATGTCGAAACTACCCAACTCCATCGGTATCAAATCGATAGAAAATGTATGACCATCAAGTGTCAATGGGCAACTTCTGTGAACTGTACTAACTGTGATCTGTTTTCCGTTAGCTACTTCTATAATGTAAGGGGAATCTAACTGTTCTTCTATGGAATCTAGTTGGCATGCAAATTCGGCAGAGATAAAACTCTGATCCGCACCAGTGTCAAATAGAACAGATGCATAAAAGTCATGTAAGAGAAACGTACCAGTGACCACATTTGGGTCCTGGCGGGCTGCTGGTGCTCCAATCGCGAAAGCTCTTCCACGAGGAGCTTGAACTGCCTGCTGAGCCTTCTTAGGGCAATTCTTTGCAAAGTGGCCTTGTTCGCCACAGTTGAAGCATCCACCATTGTTCTGGTTAGCAGGTGGAGGGAGAGCCAAAGCAACATTGTTGGCTGCTTGTTTTGGTGTCATCCGACAGGTTTGGACCCAATGGCCCTTTCTTCCACATCCCGTGCAGTGTTTGCAGGGAGTGTCAGCAGCATGGTGGTACTGACATTTGGCACACAAAGGATATGCACCATTGTAGGGTCTCTTGTTGGGGTTTGTTGGTGCAGCTGTTACTTGTTGAAGTGGGGTGGCCATCGTGTAATTCTTGATGACCTTTTGTTTCTTCTTGGGTTGATGATGAGGTCTCTTTGATGACTCTTCCTTGTTCTTGCCAGCATCAGCCTCTTTCTTTAACACTCCAGAGGCAACCATCAGATCAGTGAGTTTCCCAGACAGTCTCACTGCTGACTCGACAGTGGTAGGGTTGGCTGAAACAACCATACCCTGAATACAGGCGGGAAGTCCACCTACATACCTGTCGATCCTCTTTTCTAGAGTCGGTACCATGTCTGGCACCAAAGCAACCAACTCGTGATAACGAGTAGTGTACCCCATGTGATCAGCCCCTTTCATCACATGGTTGGATAACTCCATTTCCAACTTCTGCAGTTCATTCTTGGGGCAGAATTCTGTTCTCAGTAACGCCTTGAAGTCCTCCCATGGCATTGCCATAGCTTCTTCTCTACCTCTAGCGTTGATCTGACCATTCCACCAGGTTAGAGCCCGCTTGTTGAATGTTCCAGCAGAGTAGCGGACTTTATGATGCTCTGGACAGCTGCAGAGGTCCAGAGTAGCCTCAATCTTTTCAATCCATTGGATTAATCCAACGGCGCCTTCAGACCCACTAAAGCTGGGTGGTTTACATCCTACAAAAGACTTGTAGGAGTAATGAGATGAATCTCCAGTATTCCCACTGGCTTCTCCCGATGTGTTGCCAGTGTTAAGGATCTCATTACGAAGACGAAGGAACATCTCCGGTATGGCTTCTTTCATCTGGTTTGTCATCTGGCCACTCAGTAACGTCACCAAAGCGATGGTGGTAGGATCCAGTATGGGAGTCGTTCCTGAACCTGATGCCTCTGTGATCAGTGGAGGAGGAGGTGGAGGCGGTGGAGGAGGTGGCGGTGGTGAGTCATTTGGCGATGGTGTTGAGGAGTGTGGAGCTTGGTCTTGTGATGATTGCAACAGGGGAGGTTGTCTTCGTGGCGGCATTCTGATCATAACCAAATGAATATTGGTTAGTGCAATGATCGAATGCAGAAGACACAATGCAATAAGTCCTAAATCTTAAGTTCTCTACATGCAGGGTCCCTAGGTTATAGTCTAGGCCAAACCGTTTATATAAATGACCTATATTTCTCTATAACCATGGCTCTGATACCAATCTGTCACACCCCGAGCCGGCGGGATAGGATCGGTTGTCCCGTCGGGCGGAAGGTTCCCGGGGCGCGATATCGTGAGTGATAATCGAAATGATCAGATTGTTATATTGCACATGATACATAAATGAGAAATGCTAAACATGATAGAATTACAAAGTTAAATTACATCAGTATTGTTTATAATTTAACAATGTAAATCTACTATTAACATCATAAGTTTTCTATCTTGTATGTACACAAGATATACAAAATGGTATGTGTATGATGTCTTCAAAAGTATGCAGGTCCAAAAATACTAAGTCTTCTAACTGAAGTCCTAGCTCAGAAGTAATGACTTCCTAATTGACCTGTTCGTCACCTGAGAAGTCATGCAAAAAGATCAAGTCAACACATGGTTGGTGAGTTCATATAGTTTTGTGATTTGTAAATGAATTGAAAATCCTCTTTGGTAAAGACCCTAACCTCATTAACACCACATGTAATATCCACATCGGTATGCTTATATATAGGGCATATGTAAGGGACAAGCCCTAGCCAACATCCCACCACATACTAATATGCATATGACACTGCTGTTAATGACAATTAAGCATTTTTTACCCTTGACACCGTTCCATAAGTTCTTCTGTTACTGTCCCTGTGTTTACAATCATTTGAAATCCATGTTGATTTCACAAGTTCATCACACAAGATGATCAACCACAGTAATTGTATGAACAGATATAAATGTTTAAGTAAATAAATAAATAAACATTTAATAAAATCTAAGTCCTAATGATTGGGGCCTATGGTCAACTCGAGTAGACTAGTCTGTCAATCAAGGTACTTAGTAGTAAAGGAGATCTGTAAACCTCATCAAACATGTGACCTATAATCAATCAGTCTAGCTAGGACATCTTTTGATATATAGGCTTTCATAGTTCTTTAGACCGTCCATAGTTCTTTAGTTCTTTAGTTCTTTGGCACATGTTATCTTTGAGCATTTCCCAGATGTTCCTCAAAATAGTTCTTTGTACTTAGTTCTTCCAAATAGACCGTTAGTTCTTTGACATCACACCCTTGAAATAGTTCTTTGAACATAGATCGTTAGTTCTTTGAGAATAGACCGTTAGCTCTTTGAAATAGACCTTTGAAAATAGTTCGTTGTCGAGATCTTTAGTTCTTTGAAAATAGTTCTTTGAAATAGTTCTTTAGTACGTAACAGTTTCCTAAACATGAGTCTAGGATAACATTTATGCATGTAAAACATATAAAAGCATTCATATAAACAATTTACATAAAACAGTTTACGCATGCTTCTCAGCCCCGCGTTTTAAAACAAAATGTTAGAAAAGGGGCAATGAACTCACCTTGTTGCTGTTGAGTTGACTTAGCTTAAACAAAAGACTGCACGCGCTCTGTATGGTAATTTGGTTTATTTTCACGTTCCTGTATTGATTTCACGTTGTTAAGACTTGCAAGTATAAGTTTCGTAGGGATTTGTGTGTAAATATGTGTGTTAGCCCTAAAGTTGGCTAACACGCGTAAGACTTGGTCATGATCCCTGTTCGGTCCCATATGTTTGATTCAAGTTAATGACCTTATAAGTTATCATCTTGTCATTAATTATATGCCATTTGCTTTGATGAAAGACTTAGTGCTTAGTTTCCAACTCGTCTTTGTTGATTTTGTACGTTTTGAACATTTATCGCATAATTATTGATTAATTAAGCAAACATTCTTTTGACATATTATATTTTTATCTTATATAATGTAATGAACTCATGTGGGCCTAATCATGGCATATGGACCGAACATTGTGACCAAGTTACTTATTGGGCCATTTGTGTAACAAGTTGGGCCTTGGGCCCAAATACATGGGCCTTGGAATAGTTCTTGAACATTTGAGGATAGTGAGGCTTATTTGAAAGTGTGGAATACTGATTTGGACTAATGGAATACAAAGGCCTTGCCAAAAGTTACAAGGACTAGAGTTCAAGTAGCCTTGTGGGCCTTGTTTTGGGCCTCTAAGGAATTTATCGGGCCCAAGGTGGGCCTTGGCAATATTTGTTGGGCCTAGTGTCATAGAAGATTGTAGGAATTGAAATTGGGCCAAGAACGGGCTGTTGGCCAAAGGATTAGCATGGTGGCCTCAAATTGAGGACATGGGCCTCAAAATAGGCCTTAAATTGGTTTTCTGTGGGCCTCGGGCTGATTTTGTTGGGCCCATTGAGATTTGTCTCAGGCCTTCACTAATATATCTCATAAGCCAAGTTGGGCCTGGCTAAATGGGGCTGAAACAATGATGGGCCTAAAGATTGGACTGTTGGCCTTAAATGGTGGCCTTGGGCCAAAATCTGTGGGCCAAAGGTTGATTTTACTGGGCCCCTTGAATCCTATCAAGGCCTGCAGTAAAATAGAGTATGGGCCAACCTGGGCCTGGTTCATTTGGGCTAAATTCGATCGTGGGCCTATTTTGTCCAGTAAACATGGGCCAAATGAGGTTTTTGAGGTTAATTATTGGGCCTACTATAGGTTCTGGGCTGGAACAGTAATTTTGGGCCAAGATATCATTGGGCCTAGGTAATAGGAGGTTGGGCCCATCCTGGGCCAGCCAGAACACGTTTGGGCCTATGGTTGGGCTTGTTGGAAAACACTTGGGCCCATTAAGGTTTGTGGTTAAGTCTTTTGAGCCTAAATGGTTATATCAATGGATTTGGGTCTTGTTAGTGATTGTTGGGCTGAAGTTATCTTTGCTGGCCTGATCCATTTCTGTTGGGCCCATGTAGCCTCTCAAATTAGGGTTTTGGCCCAACATGTAGTTCTTGTTGGCTGCCATATGAGATGGTCAAGGAAATAGGTTGTTGAGCTTAGGTTTTCCAGTCCTAAGTGAAGCTAGAAGTAGACCAGAGCTGTTGGATGATTAGAAGACATGGCCAACTGAATGGCTCATGGTGCTTCGGCCGAATGGAGCCATGCCAAACCAAAGGTGGCTGAAAATGGTGAATGGTGGCTCATTCTGAGTTGATGGTCGAATGGGAGGTGGTTGGGTCGAATAGCTCCATGTTCCAGCGAATGAACCATGATGGACCGAATGAACAAGTGTCGAATGAACCTGCTAGTCGGAGGTGGTGACCCGCGAATGAAGTCACTCGGCCAAGGTCATTCGACCTTGGGCCATTCGGCACACCTTCGGCCGCATAGATCCAACCCTACCACTTGTGTCCATTTCAAAACTCAGATGTGTTTTCGAGGATAGAACATGTTAAGGAGAGCTCTGGTGGTCGTGGGGTGGTAGAGGGAGGCTTAGAAACGATTTAGAAGGTGGTGGTTGAACAAAGGGTGAGAAACCCTATTTTCGTGACTTTTCACAGCATCATACCTCGTTTTTCAGTGGTGATAAGCTTAGATCCACTGTACTTTCATGTAGAGGATGTCAAGGGCTACGCGTGGGCGAAAGAATCACTCAAATCGGATGAGAAATGAGGAAGTTATGCTTGTTTTGAAGGTGTGAAAATGGTGGGTTTTCTTGTAGCCGGAATTTTGGAGAAGAGAGAGGTTGGAGGTGGGTGAAATGAATAAATTTTGTTCATTTAGGGTTTTTATACCCAAGGTGGTGTTCGGGTTCGTTTTCGTTGCTCGGTTCGCGTTTTCGTTACGTTTCCGGAAAATTACGCGTAATTTAAATGGATTTAAATAAAAAGAGTTTAAATTAAATATTTTGATGAGTTTCAAAATTGTAAAATGTTATTTAATTTATTTTATTAAATTACTTTCGTTCGTGTCGTGTTTTCGTTTTCGTTTCGTCAGATCGCGTCACCTTCGCGCGTAATTCGTTCGAATCGTCACCCGAACGAATACGACGATGGTTTTGCTTTCTGACTTTTGTTTTCTACTTTTCAGTCATTATTTCAGAACTCTAAACTCACAGATATGTTTGTGTGAATCGTCACTCACGCAAACACACTGTCAGTTCGTTATTCTGAAATAACGCTGTAATTGTGTTTAGATTGTGTTTCCTCACTGTCGGACTCAACTAAACATCCTGTTTTCACATTGTTCTTGTACTGACTTGTCGGTCATCTGATTCCTGTCAGTTATGGACATCAGATCGCAACCGATTTGTTTCTGAGTATTGTTTGAGCATCGTTGTTTCTCGTGACTTGTTGTGTTAACTGTAATTAAGTTTTCACTTAATAAATGTAACAAATGTTCCAAATGTACGTTGTACTTAATGTATTTAAGTTTATACGAAAATACGTACAACGATTTCTTGTATTTAAGATCTTGTTAATTCAAGTACTGTTTAAAATCGTACAAGTACACATAGTTACTGTAGAAAGTACACGTACCGTACGGACTTGCCGGACGTTCTGGTACTTGCTGTTACAGTCAGACACTTTATTGAAAAATCAGATGCATCACATCTACACACCATTTCAATAAAAAAACACACACATTAGATCTAACACACTTTTCTTCAACCTTTCGATGAAATCACGACGACGATTGCTTCGCCTCGCTCAATGGCGAATCCACAATTTGGCTTCTTGTTCTTGCCGGAAATCCGACCCTTTCAGGATCGGAAGATGGAATTGGTAATTTGATTTCTTCCCCGATGTTAAAAACATCAAAATCTAGACTTGTGTGTCAGGATTCATAGTAGTTTCAATCACTTGGACCAATAGATTCTTTCTGCGAAGTTTAAATTTCGTGTTATTTATGTTTGTTTTTGCTGATGAATTCAAGGAGATTGAATCGTAATTTGTTTATAAAATTGTTCCCGGAATTATCAAGTTCAAATAATTTGCAATGTTATAACAAAAAAAACCCAAAAATTTGGGACCCCTTGATTTTGGTTACCCAAAGCTAGGTTTTTTTATATAGCATAGCCACCATGGCAACATAGTATGATCCAAGATATATATATTGTTTTAAATGAACAGATTTTCCATTATTTTTATGATTTTACTAACTTATTAACATGTGTATTACACAAAGTTGTATAAAAGATAAACATTGCAAATAAAAAAAATACATTCTATAAATCCCAAAACACTTATATGAACAACACAAATGAGATTTGAAAATTTTGAAATTTTCAAATTAATAACTGGAAATTAAAATTTTGAAATGATTAATTTTCATTAATATTTTAAGAAATCAAAAATTTGTTTTTATTTTTTTAAATTTGGGAGTTGATTTGATTGTATTTAATGAAATTTATCTTTAAATTTGTCAAATAGACAATGTGGATAGCCAAGAAAGACGACACGTGTCAAATGTGATGTGGATAGGCTAGAAAGACGTCATGTGTCATGTTGTTATTCTTTTATTATATACTATATATAAGGTGCTCTTGCATGTGAGATATACCCGAAATATTAGAAGCAAATGGTAAAGGAATGATAATTCTACAAGGGCTTGGTCATTTACATAGCTAACATTTTTATTTTAACACCCTTGCGACACTATACGTCTCGTATAGGCCTATACGATACATATAACCATATACGAGATGTATAAGCCTATACGAGGCGTATAGCCCCTCTAACACACATTGATTTGGCAATGACTGGTCTCGTATACGTCTCGTATAGGACCTCTATACGAAGCATATAAGAATCTAAATATTAATACTGAGAAATTATGTCAAACAATGATTACTTCTATATACGTCTCGTATATAGACCTATACCAAACATATAAAGATTGTAAGGTGGATGTGAGACTGACAAGACATTTCTATAAATAATATGGGCCACCTAATTCAAATTTAAGAAAGAGTTGTGCTAATTGTACCCATATTCATGCTTTCACTCACATTAATTGCTACATGTCATTTATCACATTTCATTAAAACTTACCTTATTATTTATTACATATTTAACTTAACACTTAATCATTAATTTATATATTATTAGTCAACAATAAATAAATAACAACCATCTAATTAAATTAAATTAAATAAAAATATCCACTAATATATTTAAAAGTATTACTAATTTAGCAGGTGTGACATCCAGTATTTTTACGAACGATGACTCGTTAAAGATTAGTGTACTAAACTGAATTTATTTAATGCATTAATAATTTAAAATTGATTATTAAATTAAAGTTGTGTTAATTCTAGCAAAGAGTAGTTGTTTAAATGCAAGGGTTTGTATTTGTTAAATGTTGAGATTTCGGTACCACTCGGCGGTGTTTAAACTAACGTTAGTGACGACTCGAATAACGAATTTAGTATATATGATTGGTTTAGGATAGAATAATAAATCATAAATGGATAAATTAAGTTATCAATTAAAACTGTGAATTTTGGTGTTAACTGTTAATTTTATTGACAACCGACTTTATCTGCGTTTTAGCGGAATAAAATGGAATTAATTATCCAAATAATATTTAAGGTCATTATTTTTTTACTGAAATTTAATTGCTTTAGTATGATTAAATATTCTATTAACTTTAGAATAAAAATCGGATTTTCATTAAATTTCCGGTACGAGATTTATACACCGTAGGACTCAGATTATATATGTTTTTATCTGTTTTTGGAATCATGAGAAGCCATAGGAGGAAAAGTGTATGCCCACTTGTCACGTGTAGTTTGAAAGAAGAAATTATAAAAGGGTTAGGATATTGATACACCGTGTACAAATAACAATACTTTTTGTATTTTTGTAATATTAAAAAATATTTAAAAATATGTATGAAAAAAAGTTGTGTGAGTATGATGTGATTGATTTGACCCGAATATGATGTATAGATGATATGTGTGGTGTATGAATATTAGAACCCTTGTAAAATCTTCTAAAATCCTCTAAAATCCATCAAATACCCAACCTAATCATATTCACCACCTTTACAAGCCAACCCATTCAATCTTCTCTCTCATTTCAAATGTATTCTCCTCCTCTCTCCATACTTTCTAACATTTTTGTTTTTTCAAAGCTTTCATCCTTCATATTTGATCAAGATTTGGTGGTTTTGGGTCTTTTGTAAGAGTTTTTATCAAGAAACAACCCATTGTAAAGCACACTATGGTAAATCTCTTCACATGTTATGGGTTTTTACACAAAGTTGTTCACCTAAAATTTTGATCTCACTACTAGAAAAAAAATTCCGACGCCTATTTGCGTCGCAAATGCGTAGGAAACAGTCAATTCTGACGCATTTCCGACGAATTTTTTTTGTAGGAAAAAGTCCCGTAGGAAAACGTTTGTGACACATTTCCGACGCAATTTCCGATAGAAAAATGCTTAGAAAATTCCGACGCTTTTTCGACGCGTGTTATTTATACATAATAACAATAATTAAAAAAACCGAATACAACTATTTTTATTCTGTGACGCATTTCTGACAAAACCGTATTCAGTCTTTTAAAAATTTACTACCCATTTTAAAAAATATGTTTTGCGTCACAAATGTGTCATAAAATTTTAAGTTTTTATTTTTATACATTCTTTTATGTGTATTATTATTAATATATTATGATTAATAAGTAAATTAAAAGGAATAAATAGGTGATTTTTGACACATTTACTACAGAATGTATAATTAAACAAATTTTATTTTATTATGTCGGAAATGTGTCGCTATTTGCAACGAATTTGTGACAAAAATCTAATACTCTTTGATTTCGTCGATGTTTTGTCGCAAATTTTGTTAGAAAATTAGGGTTTCTTTTTTCGTCGGAACTGCGTCGCAAATGTGTCGGAATTTTTTTTTACAGTAGTGTCTTAAAGACAAATGGGTTTTGAGACGTGTCTATGTATATATGTGGGTGTTTATTACTTGGATGATGATGATAAACATCACGTACATGTACGTAGATGTGTATGTACAAAAGATTTACCCACATGCATGTAGATACACACACACGTATGTATACATAGGTGTGAGTTTGAGTTGGTTTTACATATATGTATATTCATATATGTGTATGTATAAATGAGTTTTGTTCAAATAGATATGAGTTGGATCTTATGTGACAATCCAGCATTTCCGGATTAACCCCGTTAATCAGAAACTAACAGAAACGAGACGAAATTATACGATATCAAACTAGAAGGATTAAACTTGAACAAAACGAGTTTACAAACACTTAAATTAAAAGGATTTTACTTGTAATTAGTTAAATTATACAATTTTGACTTTAAAGGTCAAAATTCGTTTATGAAACTTGGGGGAAGTTCGAATTTTATATTTAATCACTATAATTAATGAAATTTAGCATTCATCATCATTATATTGATGATGATGAACGGTTACTACACATTATTACACCCATTAATTACCGATTTAAAAACCAATTGCAACTCAAAAGTTTAAAACCGTCATTGATCATCAACAAACACACGTAATTGGACTTTAACAATCTAAATTAAGCACTCATAATCACTAATCGGCACCTGAGAGGAGTTCTGTATACATCAATTGGAGTCAAGAGAGCTTGGGAAGCGAATTCGATCAAGGGACATAGCCGAACTCAACCTTCAAGTCGAACCACATCAATTGGGCGTCAAATCAGGTGATAATTGACTCCTACACTACCTAAAGGTTCCAATTAAGCAAAGCCCCATGATAAATTGGAATTCTAATATCGAATTGCAAGGATTCGACTATTAGGGTTCATCACATTGAACGAATTGGGGTTTTCGATCCAAACGAATTCAAAAATCAAATTAAACCTAGCCACATATTCGCAATAGTATACTAAACAAAAGCCCTATGTTACTTTTATAAAACAACAACGAATTTCATGATTTTGAATTCTAGGCCCTTGCATTATTTTGATACTAGTAAGAATAAGAAATTTATCTTGTTCCAATTAGTATAACCACAAAGGTATTCCAAGAAAACTTGGGAATTCTTTTATGTAGTAGAAATAATGAAAGAAACCTTAGTTAATGTATACAATATGCTTAGGAAACCACGGTTAGTACTAAGGTTGTGTGACAATTGATGTTCATAGAATCAGCTAGTCTTGACATGGCCTTAGATAGGAAACCTATTGAGAACAAAAAGGTATTAAAATCATGAAGCGATTAAGTGAAGCATAGTCGTAAAACAACTGCGAGCAATAAGGTGAGCGAAGATCTGAAACAATACTTGGGGAAACCAGGCTGAAGGCAATGACACAGAGAGACGAAAACAAGACACATCTGATTCTTGAGGAATAAGTCAACATATAAGACTCGCTGTATATAGGATCAGATGGTATGATTAACATAGAATTAAGCAAGATGAAACCTTGATGATAGATATCAAGAAATGATAGGTCAATTAACTCTTGATCTAACTGATCGAGGAGACGTGAAAAGGCCTACACTTACATTTCATTGACAAATCAATAGGATTTCGGAATCATGAAGTCAAACACTGAACGAAACCGTATTCCAACGGATATGACTCGGTGGAAATTCCAAACGCGACCTAGAGCTCAATTGGGAGCATGAGGACACCACACCGAACAAAGTTTCCCCACACTTGGTTACAAAGAAAGTCGCACCTGATAATGATTTTAAATTTTGGGACAAAATTTCTTTAACAAGGGGAGACTGTAACACCAGTGCCGGAATCCTAACCGAAACAGTAACATGCACAGTAATTTGCACAGTAACTCAGATACTGACTAGGTGTACTATTTGTATGTTATTATCATGTAATGCTTGACACAAAACTATTATGCAATCGTTTCTGAAACCTGATTCAAAACCATGGATCAACAGTCAGAAACATATAAGACAACGCAAGACAATCACAGGAATTCTAGTTAGGGTTCTATTATGTATAAACGTATGTGAGGCTTTACAAAACAAAACAACACGGATGTCGTTATGTGAATGCTAAATCGACGGATTATTCGTATAGGTGACGATCTGTACGAATACATCTGAAAGTTTAACGTTCTGAATGATATCCGATAATTAAAAAACCATGTTGAAAAGTATAGTTATCGTCGTGTTCGTACGGGTGACGATTCGAACGAATACGCGCGACGACTGTACGATTCGATTTTAAACAGTAAATCTAATATTTCTGAAAATTTAAAATAAATGAAAGATATTTAGTTAATTTACTAGGAATTACCACCTAAAATAAATTTAGAAACTTCGTTTTAAAACCGTAACGTTTCGTTACGAAAAACGAAACGAAACCGACGTTTTACGCGAAACCGAGCAACCGAAACGAACCCGAACTCACCCGGGGTATAAATACCCTAAATGAGTCATCTTCCTCATTTAATCTCTTCACACTCTCTCTCTAAATTCAAAAACCTGGAACTTTCTTTCTCTAGAAAGTTCCAATTTCTACCAACTAGATCTCCATCATTTCTCGACGAAATCTCGCGTTCTTGGTGTCCAAACGACCACCACAACTTGTAGAACACGAAAGTACAACCAATCTAAACTTTGAACCAGTTGAATCGAGGTAAAAACGAGTTTTCTTTTCGGTTTTTTTAGGGTTTTCAAGACCGTTGTTCGAAACCCACCTTGAAACCGGTTCTAAACACTTCAAACCTTAGGAAATCGCCACGAAAAACACTTGGAAAACTATAGGAACTCGTGGGGGGTGGAAACAAGGTCAGAAAGTTCAAGATTGAAAGGGGGCGGCTGGGTTGTTCGAACAACCGAATGGGTTTTTCCCCACAGCTCACCGAAAGATCCCATGGCCTCCATTCGGCCGAAAGGCTGGCAGCCGAAGCAACTAGGTTCGGCCCAACCCCATTCGCTGGAACTCGTAGCCATTCGGTCGGCCCATGATCATTCAGTCGATCCAGCACTTTCATTCGACCAGCCCTTCTTCGCCGAACCAGGACTCACTCGGGCCATGCCATTCGGCCATGCAACCATTCGATCGGCCCACTGTTTCGGCTGTAGCCATTCGATCGGCCAGAACCATGCTCGAACCCACTGATTCGGTTCAAACTCATACGACCCAGGATCAATTTGATTCGGATCAAGTGGTTTACTCATGGGTTTGGGTGATGAGTTTGCATGGGAGTCATTTCAATTGAGATGGGTTAAATTAAATGGATTATCAAATGAAAGCTATCGTAGGGTTTTACTAAAGGGGAGTTTTCAAAAATCACATTATAACCTATACACTAAAGTCATCATCTTTTGGGATTAACATATTTGGAAATGCATTGAGAAACCAAGAAACCTAGTCTAATGTTATGGTGTTGTTCTCACGAGTAACTCCTAACACTTAGACAATTCGTAATGACATATCATTATATTAGATAGTTATTTGAACTATCTAGGATGGATTATACAACGAGTTAATCAAAGAATCATGGGAACATCGAAGGCGAAAAATGTCCCAAGGTTGATCCAATGGGATCAACCCAAGCCCATCATGTTAATTATACTTTTCTCTTAAATAAATTATGTTTTTAATAAAAGAAATTAAGTTGGGAACTTTAGTAAATTAAAGTAAATGATTTTTAAACTAAATGTCTAACTTAAAGTGAATGAATTCAAAAACGTTTTAATTAAAGATCTGTAATGATTTTTGTTGTGAGATAAGGATTTATTAATGGGTAGTACGTCTAGACGAGATAGAAGGAATCCTAGAAACACATCAGTAACGTAGGACACTTAGTTGCACACCGAGACCAAAACCCTAGTTTGCGTCTATTATAACGACTTATAGTATTTGAATCTCTGAAAACAACTCAGTTGTCGAAGATACATAAGCTACAACTAAAGAGCGCACATTGTTTGTGGTAATACATACTTAGCAACACAGGTGAGTTCATTGTCCCTTTTTAAACTATTTTGAATTTTACTTCGGGAGTGAGAAGCATGTTATACATTTTAAACAACTGTTTAAATATCTTGTAAAAGCTTTTATACTTATTCAAAATGCTAATACTAATGCTTATTACACTTATTCTAAAAAGCTAAAAGTTAAGGTTTATTTCTAAATGCTAACGCTTCTTACACTTAACTTAAATACTACATGCTAAAGCTACATGCTAATGTTACATGCTAATACTATATACTCATGCTACATGCTAGTGCTATATGCTACATGCTAAGATTTCATGCTAATGCTACATGCTAATGCTACATGCTAATGCCATATGCTACATGCAAAGATTTCGTGCTAATGCTATATGCTAATGCTACATGCTAATGCCATATGCTACATGCTAAGATTACGTGCTAATGCTACATGCTGATGCTATATGCTACATGTTACATGCTAAGACTATATGCTAAGGCTATATACTTTTATACTAGTTGCTTAAAACCTTGGATGTTTCTAATATGCAAGGAAAGCCAAGGCTAAAATGTCGGGATACTTTTTTAAACTAACTTTGAAATCTTGAATGCTTAAACTCAAAAAGACATATATGCTTGATAAACTCGAATGCTTGAAGTTCTTGAAATGCTAAAACAACAAGCTGGTACTTGTGCATGACATACGTGAATACTAAACTATGCTAATGCAAAGCTAGTATTGTTCATAAGATACGTAAATGCTAAACTATGCTAATGCAAAGCTAGTATCTGCGCACAAGATACGTGAATGCCAGGCTATGTGAATGCTATAAACTCGAATGCTTGAAGTGCTTGAAATGCTAAAACAACAGGCTGGTACTTGTGCATGACATACGTGAATGCTAAACTATGCTAATGCAAAGCTAGTATTGTTCATAAGATACGTAAATGCTAAACTATGCTAATGCAAAGCTAGTATCTGCGCACAAGATACGTAAATGCCAGGCTATGTGAATACTATAAACTTGTATGCTAAAGCTATCGGCTATTGTAGAACGGACTGACTGGCCTCTCAGTGCTTGCCATAGGGTGTTCTTCATAGTCAGGACTTTGAGGAGCAGACTGTTGGCCTCTTAGTGCTTGCCATACAGTGATTCCTCATTGTCCACCCATGTCTTAAACTCTTAAACAGAATGCTAAAGCTATGATGGAAATGGGATTGGATGGTAGGTAAAACGCTTAATTATCATTAACAACAGTGTCATATGTGGATTAGTATGTGGTGGGATGGCGTCTGGGCGGGTTGTAGGCTCGACCCTTTCGTATGCCTTATATATAAGCATACCGATCTGGATATTACATGTGATGTTAATGAGGTTAAGGTTGTTACCGAAGGGGGTTTGCAAATGCTATTGTGTGTGTGTCTTAAACTTCTAAACAGGATGCTTGAAACTATGATGGAAATTGATGGTTGGTAAAACGCTTAATTATCATTAACAACAGTGTCATATGTGGATTAGTATGTGGTGGGATGGCGTCTGGGCGGGTTGTAGGCTCGACCCTTTCGTATGCCCTATATATAAGCATACCGATCTGGATATTACATGTGATGTTAATGAGGTTAAGGTTGTTACCGAAAAAGGTTTGCAAAGCTATTTTCAAATACTAAACTATATGAACTCACCAACCATTGTGTTGACTTTGTTTATCTTACATGCTTTCTCAGGTGATGTACAGGATTAAGCTAAGGCTAAGGGATGCATGCTAGGATGCCCAGTTAGAGGACCTAGTAATTTTTGGAAGCACACATTTTGCTGATTTTGTGAATCACTTTTGACATCTTGTACAGTTACAAGATAGTAAACAATTGATTCTTTTGATAGGTTTACTTAGTTAAATTATCAAACATTGACATCTGTAATTTAACTTTGTAATCCTAGTTTAATGCTATATCGTGCTTTAGTTATTCTCAATGTTGATGCTATGTAAACAATCTGATCATTCACGATTATCACTCACGATATCGCGCCCCGGGAACCTTTCGCCCGATGGGACACACGATCCGGCCCGCCGGCTCGGGGTGTGACACAAGGGGAACTCGACGGGTTGTGCTTAAAACCATTTAAAATCAAATCTAAATGCGAATTCAAAGACAGAACAGTTGGTAGGGTGCGTGTGATTTGTGCGGGAGGTTAGGAGTTCTAACCCTGCTTCCTCTGGTTTTTGAAATCAAAATCCAACTTTTGTATTTTTATCATAACTTCTTCATTTTAATTCCAAATCGATCTGTTGAAGTTGCGCTAGAACCGAAATGGAATCCCGAACAAATTAGAACGATAAAATTCACATTTTGACCCGAAATCGTAATCGCGTATAAGAACGTGTGTTTAAACATAATCGTATATACGTATACGATTTAAACGAATGAGCTTAAATCCGTGCATGCTTTCGTATGTACGTTTCAAACAACTTAGTATACATGTGTTAACACGAATGTTTCAAAAAACACGATATGACATTTCAAATAACAAAACATTATTATTATAACACAGATTCTTCGTAGAAGTTAATCTACGTGATTTCGCGGACACTTGATCATTCGATTCGCATTCTCAGGTGCGTACACGACCCCTTTTTACTTTTACTGTTTTGGGGGAGAAAACGTGCAAACAAACACTTTTAGATACATATCACTTGCATGAGTTAGCTATTTACGATAAGTGCGAACATAGCATTACAAGTCCTTACATATCGAACCTTTTAGTTTGCCGTAGTGCAAAGCGTGGTAGTTGAAGATAGATCTATTGGGTTTGACAAACCTCACTTGGTGGATTGTAGGTCTACGCAGGTGTTTAACTAGCCAATTCAAACATTTCTATTGATTGTGCTAGACAATAGTGGAAAGGCAAACATACATTCAAACAGTCAGCTTCGGTGTCGACCGCTTATGTAAATAGTACAATGACTAGCTATCATGACTATGCAATGTGTGATTATGTTATCTGCAAACTTTACATTTCAAACAGTTGTTCAAACATTTGTGATTATTCAAACCTGTGTGTGCACCAACCTTTGTGTTGACTTTATTTGCATGTTTTCTCAGGACACTAGAGCACAAGCATGGACGAGTAGGGACTAGGATGTTGAGTCTCATGCATTCAGTTTATGTTTACTTGTTGATTTAAAACATAGAACATTGTACTTATGGTTTTGCAACTGTTATGTTTTGTTATTGGTTTTCAAACGCTTCCGCAAATGTTAAACTTTGATTTTACAAATTAAGACTGAATTATGTTTAAAAGCAAATAGAGGTCTTTCGCTATATCTAATGCCTGAGATACTGGTTTGTCACGCCCTAAACTATGTAAACTCTCAAACAATGATAATTTTCGCAAACTCATAAAAGAACATAGTGTTATAAACGTGTTACAATGATGTTAAAAAAAATCCAAGATTTAGCTTCATCTTGGCCAAGTTATTTGGGTTATTGCTTTAAGAGTGAGTTATTATTTGATCCCAATCCTATATATATGCATATATATATATGTATGTATGTATGTATATACATTTATGTATGTATATATATGTATGTATATATATATATATTTATATATATATATATAGGGTGTGGTTCCTTTGTTAACCCTTGTTTATTGCGTTAACGAATAACTACATCTTATTACTTTGGCACCCACATTAAAGTAAATCTAAAAATGTATGTTTCTTCTTCTTTTTTTATTAATGTAAGTGGGCTCTACATTAATTAAAAAATAAAAAAAAACCTAAACATTTAGTTTTACTTTAATGTGAGCCCCAAAGTAATAAGATGTAATTATTCGGTTAATGTAATAAAAAAGAGTTAATTTTTTGTCATCTTCCTATATATATATATAGGGGAAGGTTAAAAAAATAACCCATCAAATATGTGATAACACATTAACTATTATCCAATGGTTAATTTCAAAAGTAAGTGCATAGGATCGCGACACGTGGAATTACTATTTTATTAATATGGGAGGGCATTTGACATTTTGTTACCACTCAAAAAGCTAGAATTAATATGGTAGTGACAAGTGTCATCATCTAAGATATTTTAATAAATCTAATTTTTAATATAAAGTTTACCCCCTCTTTTTTAAACATTAATAACTTTTTTATAATATATTATTTTTTTAAAAAAATTGCACCATTATATTCGTCTCATTTTTCTCTCTAATTCCGTTATAGTCTCGACTAATTTTTTTTTTACTTTTTTTAGATGCCCAATATTTACATCATTGTAACGAGCTTAAATATAACAAATTTATTTGAAATTTTTTTAAAAATGATAAAGTACAGTGATGTAATTTACATTGACGTAATTTATCGTGATGTAATTTACATTGATGCAAAATTTGGTTTCGGTTTTTTCGGTTAATTTGGTTCCGGTTCGGTTTTTTCGGTTAATTCGGTTTCGGTTCGGTTTTTTTGGCTTTTGCTCATCCCTAATTTGTAACGAGCCTAAATACAACAAATTAGTTTGAATTGTTTTCGAACAATGATAAATTACATCACTATAACTATCATTGTTAGAGAAAAAAAATCAAAATAATGTGTTATATTACATCACTGTAATTTATCATTGTAATTATCATTGTTAGAGAAAAAAATAAAATAATGTGTTATATTAATTACATCACTGTAATTTATCATTGTTAGAAAAAATTCAAAATAATGTGTTATATTTATGCTCGTTATATCGATGTTAATAATGGGCAATGAGAAAAAAAAATTAAAAAAACTAGTCAACATTATAACAGGAATTAAAGAGAAAATTACATCACTGTAAATAATGTGTCACGTCACCGTTAATTATGTCATTGTAAATTACTTCATTTTGTGTTACATTACTTCATTTTGTGTCACATTACTTCATTTTGTGTTACATTACTGTAATTTACCATTGTTAGAAAAAATTTCTAATTAATTTGCTATCGTTAAGCTCGTTACAATGATGTAAATACATGACATCAAAAAAATTAAAAAAAACTAGTCGAGACTATAACGAAATTAAAGAGAAAAATGAGACGAGTATAATGGTGCAATTTTTTTAAAAAAATAATATAGTATAAAAAAGTTATGAATGTTTAAAAAAAAGGGGGTAAACTTTACATAAATGACAAATGTCCTAAATGCTCTTCATACTAAAGACAAAAGAATTGACACGTGTCACGATCCTACACACTTACCTTTTTCAAGTAACCATTGGATGATGGTTAATGGGTTATCACATATTTGACGGGTTATTAAAAATTCCATACCCTATATACTATATACTATATATATATATATATATGAGAAAGATAAAATAAAAACCCATTATCAATGAGAAAACCACGAAAACTATGTAAAAATCATGTAAAAAAAACGTTTTTTAAAATTTTTTTTACAGGTTTGTAACATTATTTGACACATTTTTATAAAAAAATAAAGAAAACGTCGAGAAAATATTAAAAAAAATATTTTATAAACCCACGTAAAACATACTAACATCTGGACAGTGTTACGTATGTTTTACGTGGGTTTATAAAATATTTTTTTTTAAAAATATTTTCTCGACGCTTTTTTTATTTTTTTTTATAAAAATGTGCTAAATAATGTTACAAACCTATAAAAAAAATTAAAAAAAAATGTTTTTTTACATGATTTTTACATAATTTTCATGGTTTTTTCATCGAGAATAGGTTTTCAAAATATCCTTACCCTATATGTATGTATGTATGTATGTATGTATTTTAAGTAATATTGAGTTTTGAAAATAATAAGAAAAATGTTATTTTGAAATGTATAATATCTGATTCTTTTAAAGTCATAAAGTGATTAAAAATATAAATATTTTGTTATATAAATTACAAAGGATGATTAGACAAAGAACTATAAATTTAAGAAGCTAAAAATGAATGTTTTAGTAAGATAAAAAGTATAAAAATAGAGAATTTCTATAAAAATACTTTGAGACAGATTATTAACAGTAAATTTTGTAAATTTATAGAATATTTAAAGTATAAAATGAAGTGGATTCAAAAATATATTTAAAGGATGGTCATTGGTAACTGAAAACACGTTTTTCGACTTTTTTTTAATGTATTAAAGAGGTATTATATAAATTTGATTTTGATCAGAAAAATTATAAGTTTTATTGATGAAAATTTGTAATTTATAATGTATAAGTGTTTTAAGAAAATATAAAATGAAATACTTGAAAAATATGTCTAAATATAGCATAAAACGCCGTTTTAACTCAATATTTCGACATGATCATGTTGCTAATTTTAATTAGAAAATGTGATATAAATATAAGTATAAAATACTTATTTAGAAGTATTAGAAGTAACCTAGGTCATAATGCATGTTGATGTTCATGTATGTTGCGTTGTCGGTTTGTCGGTAAAATACAACGAATTTGTCAATTTTGGAAAATAATTACAAATAATTAAGTTTGGAGTTAAAATGGATTTTGAACAAAGATAATTTGATTATTTGGAAATAAAATGATTTTAGTAACGTTAACTTATGATTTATAACTAAATTCGAATCACCAACGGGTCATTTGTGTGAAATTTGTTTTCCTTAGTGGAATGTTTCTAAGTCTAGTTAAGTTGGGTGAACAACTTACATTATAGACTTGTATTTAGACTGTTAACGTATCCCTTGGGTGTTAGGGGTACTAGTGAGAGCAGACTGTTTATTTGGAAATATCTGTTGCTAGCAGGAACGTAATGAGGTGAGCTTCACGACCTCTTTTAAACTGTTTTTGGTTTTTGATAATCCGGGGAAGAAACATACCAGGAAAAGAAAGATTTAATTTGTAACGTATGTATTTGGAGTGATATGTGACTTTGATAGCTCTTGAGTAAGTGCAACCATTTGTATATGTGTTCTCTGTGTATTCGCTCCAGAGGGGATTCGCTCCCGCATTCATAATCATTAGTCTCGGGGGAGAGACCACATGACATATTGGTAGATCTATCGGGTTTGACAACTCACTCCCCAACTCGCTGTCGTGGTCCGTTAGTAACGGAAGCAATATATGTTTGGGGTGTTCACACCTTGGTTTTGGTTTGATTATGGGCTCATGGTGTCTATCGTATCGTAGTACCTAACTAGTCTACAATGAGTTCTCTATCAATGATTTTTTTTTGTACATTGCTTTCTTTTCCCTTGTTTAAATGTTTTTATATGAAAACATGTGAACTCATCAACCCGTTTGGTTGATACTTGTTTTTTTTTTTTAAAAATTTGGTATGTTTATCATGTAAGTAGCATGACGATGGGAAAGGAAAAAGGTTCTGGTTAGCGAACAAAAACGAGATATTATATTGGGACTGGTTGTTGAATTATTGAAACTTAGCTGTAATGTCAATATTTGAACATGTAATGTTCTAACAATTATCAATGACTTTTAATAAATATCCTTGTTATATTTAAATCGTTCGCTTAACTTATGCTTTTGTGATTTACTGTTTACACCAAGACTCTGTTAAGACTTTCGCTGCGAGTTGGGGTGTGATAGCAGGTTTGCAACAATTAAAATAAAATAGTTAACTAAAAAACTAATCTATAACTTCATATTCAACAATTTTTGTTACCCAATTTTTATAAAAAATGACGTGATTTACGTAGGTTTTACCACTCAAACGTGTCTCTTTCTCCAAAGTTTTTTTAATTAAGTTGTATTCACAAGTACAATTGTAATTATCTTTTTTTCTAAGAGTGAGTCAGGGTCTTTTCTAAAGCAGAAACAACACTAAACTAACGAGAGTTGCATGCAGCTTGATAAAGGTACTTTAATTTAATTAAAATCAACTCATATATCATCAATTGTAACATAAAAAAATTCTTTTATATTTCTTTATAACATTTTCATTATTCTTGATATGTTTTATTTATTTTTTTGGTAAGTTTCTTTGTTTATTTACATGTAATAATTGAAGGTAGAAGTAATAAAATAATGATTAGTGCATCATAATTTTCAACCAATTAGGTATAGTATATAGTTAGCTTCTTATGAATATGAGTTAATTGTTTAATTTACCTAACATAAACTATTTATTAATTTTAGGTGTTTAGATCTCCTGAACATCTAGTGACTTGAAATGAAATGTGTTAGATGATAGAAATGATATAAAAAACTATAGATTAACAATTTGACATTTAAATCATGTCAAAAAGTTTTATAAAGATTGAACAACAAAACTTGTTGAATATGAAATTATAAATTAGTTTTTTATTAATTTTTAAATTTTAATTATTGCAAAACTTGCTAAATTAAAATTTTTTTGAATATATCAATGGTTATTTGTTTAAATTAAATAAATGGTTATACCTTTATTTAATTATATCTAATAATATATAAATCAATGATTTAAGTAATATATAAGATATGTAATAAATAATAAATAATTAAGTTAATTTTAATAATAGGTAATAATTAATGATATGTAACAATTAAGCAAGAAAGATTATTGGATCAAAATAATTAATTAACAAAGTACGTTGTTGTATTTAGTATGTAGAGTTGATACAATTAGACTCAGAATAAAACATTCAGGCCATAAGAGGATCCAATTTCATCCATTTTAGGCATAAATACGCAAATATAGTCTCTCAATCAGTAGACAACTTTTTATAAGTTACACTTATTAGTAATATTTAGGGAGGATTAAACAAAAATAAAATTAAGAACCTACGTTGATGTATACAAATCCTCTTTATATGAGGAAGAGGCAAAATATAAAAAACCAACACAAGCACAACACAAACAAGAAAATTTTCAATTAAAATATGTCAAGTCAGTCGTATCACCCTTGATGTTAGTGGGTTAATAGGTTTGAAGGTCACTGTCAACACATATGCCACTAAAGATGCATTATATCCTATCATTAGTAAAATAAGGTAAGGTCTGAGAATTGTAACATGTAGACAGCCTAATCTTTACATGAATAGACCATAGGAACAAAGAAACTGCTTTCAATGAGACCCTCAAATCATGATACATGATTAACCACCAACCTAACACATTTAACGTTATATTCACAAAAATTAAACAAAGCAACGTTAAAATTAAAGACTTTTGTTTCTTGAGGGTCAACACATATATACATCATATGCGCGCACCAGTAATTCAGTAAACAATAGCAAGTGAACTCATAAATAGGATTTTGGGAAAAAAAACAAAAAAAAAACAATATGCCCGTAGCCGGAGTCTCATACCCAGTCCGTCCAGCCAATACGTCCAGCATTGCTGCTTTTTAAACCCCTTGTAAAAACACACCAATATACAATTCTGTTAAATTTAAAAACACCCCTCAAAGATTTACACTTGCCAAAAACAAACCCCAAACTAACCTCGTATTACTATTTCATCACAAAGTTAACTCAACATGAAAATTTTTTTCTCAAAAATCAGCAATCAGTTTGTGTACAACAAACAAATAACTATCAAGGTTTCCACAAGGTCTTTTGGACACATAAAATGCCCTCTTTGTTCTGAACAAATGTCAATCGAATTTCCCAGTGTAAACTTTTAAATATTGCTTCTAATGGTTTAAGTATCTCCGCCTTGTCGCGTATGATAGCCCAACCACCAGGTCTTAAAATGCGATCGATCTCAACGATTACGCTTACTGCTTTTTTGCACCTGCAGAAGAGATTTACTCATTCTAAAATGGTCTATAGAGGTGACAACTTTCAACCCATTTACTATAAAATTTAAGACAATGACAGACGTAAATTAAAAAAGGGTCCTAATATTCATTCATACAACACCCCAATCATCTATACAATATACTTCAATCACACCCTCTCACATAACTTTTACTCAAACATATTTTTTATATATGTTTTAACATTAAAAAAATACTAAAAGATAGTGTTATTGGTACACCGGTGTACCAATAACATAACCCTTAAAAAAATACAAATTTTGACTCAAACCTGTTATCCACTTGGTTTTAAAAGCATGTGGTGATCTAGTGCATTTTGATCCCAAAGTCCTACACGTGAGAGCACGTCTTGTATGCAGTATGTCCGTTCATAAAACAAGAAAAAATTATTTATAGATAACTTTTAAAGGGAAAATGTCACCGAATAATAACAAAGTTTTCCAAGTGCTTCAATTAAATCATCAAAAGTCTTTTTTCTCTTTAAATTCACTCAACTTTCACTAAGTGTTCCAATCATGTGTAATTTTTTTTATAAATATTTATATTTTTTAAAATTAATAGAGACAAATGAAACATATTTGAATATTTATTAATAACAAGTGATTTTTTTTTAAATTAACTTGAAATAAAATTTAATCGTAAAGAAAACAAATTTATGAATTAATAAAAAAGTTTCAAAATTGTTAAATTTAAGTGAAATTGAGACAAAATAATAATTAAATACTTATAAGTATTTATATATGTTTCATTTGCCTCGATTAAGTTTAAAAAATTTGAATATTTGTAAAAAATTACACATGATTGAAACAATTAGTGAAAGTTGAGTGACTTTAAAGAGACAAAAAAACTTTTGATGACTTAATTGGAATGCTTGGGAAATTTGGTTACTATCAAGTTACCCCCTTTTCAAATTGTAAAATTTATTACTTAATTGCTTCAGCCGCATTACATGTACGTCATGGTAGAACATCACATAAACTACAGTGATGCAATCTCAACATCCCATTGCGCATTATGTGCTCCCGATGCAGGCATTTTAAAACCAAGATTACCCATTGCTCTCATTTCACTGCTTCTAAAGGTTCATGCTTATATTTGAATAAAAACTTCTAAAGAGAAGTGATTTTCAGCCCTCAAATCATTGTAAGTAGAGCAACATGGCTCGTGTCTTGCTCTTAGGACCTAATCGCCTCGAAGCGTGCACCTCATGCTTTTCTAAACTAAGATCATTAGTCATGATGTCTAAAAGTATGAATAGATATCACTGTTGACATTTTATTACTAGTTTTTGTTTAATGCAAAGAAACAGGATACAAGAAAGATTTGTGAGAGAAAATAAATTAAAATGAACCTGTTCTTAAGCCTGGAGAAAAGATGATCTGCATGCAAAAGGTCATATGATCTTGGGTAAGTACCAAAAGATTCACACCAATCATGATAAACGCCAACAAGCCCACGTTCAAAAATTATGGGAAGCGTATCAGATGCATATACTGGCACCACATTCATCACCCATACCTTCTGTTCTATTAAAGCAGCTGCAAAACTGTCATGAAATGAAGTCAAAAAAAAAGAAAGAAAGAAAAAGAACAAGAAAAAAGAAGTAATTAAAAATAAATCGCATCAAATGGTTGTAAGTTGTTACAAGTGTATTCCCAATGCATAAGACCTCCTTTTCTGATCACACTTAGCACATTAATCATTAATAAAAAGAAAAAAAAAAAAAGTTAACTTGAAAAAAGAGTTGGATAAATTATTTGAGTCTTCAACAGATAACCAAGCTTTATTCAATGAAACTAGAAAATAGAAAAGAAAGGAAGCAGAAAACTGAAAGCCGGACAGGGTGGAGGCGTGTGGCGCCATGCTGCCCTATAGGGTTTGAACTCAGAGGCAACGTCTAGGGTTTTAATTTTTTGTTGTGGTGTAGCGGAGGAAAAGAAGGTAACTAGAACCCTAAGGCTTTGATACCATGAAAGTTTGTGAGATACTGAATTGATATTATTGAATGACTTAGATTATAACATATAGAGATCACAAAATAAAAAACAAACCAAACCAAACCAAACCAAACCCATGGGCTCATACTATGGGGTTCATACTAATAAACCTAATATGATAATACGGTTCAATATAATTATATTAAGGCAACCCAACTTAACAGATCAGTTACAACATGAACAAAAACACATGCCATAGCCCATAAGGACCTATTGGCTATTGCCCATTTTGCAACCTTAGGATACCCATATGATTCATACCTTCCAAAAATAGCATGCATGTCCATCACATTCCGAATAGTTGACCAGTTGATGCCCATACCAGTAAGGTATGACTTTTCAACAATAGCTTTCCAGTGCTCAGTGTCTGAAGTCAGCTTGTCTCTATTGTTCATCCAGTCTGGAAATGCCTGAAGTCTTTTGGGCCATTCCTCGGGCCACTCGGTCCCTCTTTCTTCAATGGCAGATGGAATAGGATGCAAGCACGAATTTATGGGAACATACCTGATCCAATAAGATCACCAATATAATTATAACACATTAAAGATGAATTTTTACATCAGATAGATGATTATGTTGGCTAATAATCTTTAACTATTAGATTTACCGAGCTTACCAAGCAGCATCTGGGTTCTCATTGTCTTTACACATGGGAGGAACCTTCTTTCTTCTTAGTGAGTATATTTCATTTGACTCGGGCTTTTGGTATATCCTCACACCAATGTCGCTGACATCATCAGTTTTATGAGCCAATATGTTCCAACCAATTGATGCTGTCAGCTTCGACATAGCTGGAGAAATGATAAGCATATTCCATGAGAATAATGTTCAATTGAGGTGGCAAAGAGTGCGTAGGGTAAACTAGTCAAAAAGAATAACTTTTGTGTATAATTTAGGATTGGGTTCATTGAAAAAACTGTCCAAAATGACTTATTTTTATAGATACTTAGCGTGTCAATTATGACTAACTTTTAGATAAAATGGCTTAGGCTGATACTCAACTCATTTGACTCACTTTACTTCAAGCTAATTTTTATCTTTAGCCCGTTAGAGATAAACCGTAACCCTTTTCGACCAATTTGCATGTAAATGGGTGGAAGTTGTCAACTATAATAAGAGAATATTATCATAACAACACATCTTGAAATAATGCAAAAATCAAAATATATCTAAATAATACAACAAATTATGAGTAAAGTATGAAACAACCAAAAAATTTACTTTTAAAGAAAGTGCAGCGAGTGTTGTCAGAAAAGAAGAAAGAGCAAACCTTCATCATCTTCAATACTATCATGTTTACTTGACAAAATAAAGTACCCAGCAGGTCTTAAAATTCTATTCATCTCTATAAGCAGCTTCCCCCCTGAAAAGCATAGGAAGGCAACACAAGACAGAAGTATATCAATTAATGCAAATGAAAGAAACAAGAAAGACATTATTTGGGCAAAGTAACTTGGAAAACAAACCGTTAGATTGCCAATGAATTTGACATTCTCCGCAATGTATGGAATCAAAGGTACCACTGGGAAAAGGTAATCTTCGTGTTCCAAAAGGGCTAACTATGGATGGAAATCCACGCTCAAGGCTAACCTGAGCTAGATCCACAAGGTCATCCTTCAACCCTAGTGTAAGAGTGGTTACATTTTTGTCAAAAAGAAATGCTCCGAAGCTTGAATCTTTACATCCAATGTCCAATATTGTGCGAATGTTTTTCCCCCATTCGATGTCTGGTACTGTCTATTAATTTAATCAATACCAAAAGGCAAAAATATATCAATCACCCAAATATAGTTGCAACCATCAACTTCAACCTTCAAGCAACAAAAGATTTGAAGCACTTGCCTCTTCAATAGATTCTAGATAATGAGCAATTCCACCTGTGACTTCAGATTGGTTTTGTGGGAAAGTGAGATATTCACCAGATTCCACCACCCAACTTTGAGTTTTAACATACTGAGCTAGCTTTGGGTGTGCCACATTACTAAACCATATCTGCAATAATTCTTAAACTAGCTAATCAAACCATGAAGTAAAACAAAGCAGTTATCTATTATGTGAACATACCTTCTCTCGACTTTCGGGCCAGCTAATGGGTATTTGATATCTATTTGGCAGAGGAACAAGACACATTAAGGGGTTTTTAGGGCAACTTCTCTCATGATGTCTGTAACTTTGAATGCGTTTTGACGCGGCTTCAATGTCGATACATGGAATATAGTTATGCTTGCTCCGAGTATTACATAATTTCCAAAAATATTCAACTTTTGGATCAAATAATGGCCCTTTAAACTTCTGCTTCTTTCCTCTTCTAGCATTTAATTCAAGACTCTCGTCAGACTGATCTAAATCAATTTCTGTAGCATCCGAATCACCATCGACAATGTTTTCACCTTCTTCAATTTCTCCTTCCAGTTCGTTTTCTTTCCCATTTTCATCCTCTGAATCATCAGAAACCTCAGATCGTTTGTCATTCACTTGTTTTTCCTCTTTAACTATCTTAACACCCTTTTCTTCTTTCTTATGGTGCTCAAGATGACCTACATGATCCAATCCTAACGACCCATTAACCCCTTTCTTCTGCTCAACCTTTCCCAATTTCAAATCATGTTCATTCTTGGTTGGAACAACAGAAGATCTGCTCTTTTTCAATTGCCCCCTTTCTGAAACAGGTTCAGCAATTTCACCAAAAGTGCTTCTTTGATACGTGACAGAAGAAGCCGAAGGCGAAAACATATACCAAACAAAAACAAAACACAAACCCAATACAGCCACTGATGCAAACTTTATACAAAACCCATATGACCTCTTCGCGTGTCGACCGAATCGAGCTATAGGAAACCCGATCTTCTTAAAACCCATCGAATTACAAAAAAGAAACCTTAAACATAATCTTTATAACCGTGAGCAAATGATCAAACAGTTGGCGTGCATAAATTTAGAGTATGCAAAACGATGTACAGATCAAGAAGAATAAACAAATGCTTGAGAGTATATTACCCATTAAATCTTACGAAACTGCATTGAAATAGAGATTAAAGAGATGAACCATGTGATGGCTACAGTCTCCTGCAACTTGGTTCACTTGTTTCCTTCCAAAATAAGCTTGATTGAATGTAACCAGTTTTCGGTAAGATTGTAAGAATTGAAACAATAAGTTTTAAGGGTTATAAAATATAAACTAAATAGGTAGTATACTAGTATATTCGAAAAAGTCTAATGCTTTGATTTTTGAGTATTTTTACTTTTTGATATTTTATTTAAAAAAATAAATAAAATAAAAATAAGAATACAGTAGGATTTATAATAGTCAAAGTTTGCCTCGATTTAATACCACTCTAGCGGCCCGCACCCTCGAGTAAAAGCTTCTATAGTTGGTTGACTAAAATGAGGATCAATCCTACATTTTGTCTCTCTTTTTCCTATTTAAAGCTCAACCTTTTGTCTTATCGAGTTCAAATAACAAGCAAAAGTAACTAAAGAATTCTATTTAAGCATCTCATTGCTTTAGTTGAAAGATTACACATCTGACAAATGTTCGGGAGTTCCTCTATGTAACACCCCGCCCAATGACGGAATCATCGGGGCGTTCACGAAGTGTAGATTATTCAAAATCAGAAGGTTTATGATAACATTTATAAGAAATCCAAACTTAATAATTTAATAAACTTCAACATCCATAAGTCATTACATCATTAAAGGAAATACTAAATTCAACATTCAAAGTCTAAATATAAAAAAAAACTAATAACTAAATCCAATCTCTTAGTAATACTTAAGCCGCATCTCTACCTGAAACATGTTTAAATCACTGTTGTAAAAGTCGGCCTTCAAGGCCGAGTACTCGCTCCAAGGAGTTGTTCCGAGGCCGAGTACTTCCCGAGTATTACCCGAGTACTCCCCGATTACTCGCTCCAATGATCTATCCCGACCTAGGAGCGCCTAGCGACTTTTGCAACCATGGTTTAAATAAAAGGCCAACTATAAATAGTTGGTGAGTTTCATAGGTTTAACACACACCAATAATAGTTTGAAAGATATAAGTTGTCGCATGTGATAATAAGAAAATATGAAATAAAACATTTAAGTAAACCATACGCAGATCAAAAGTTAAGTTGTAACCACACTAGCATTCCTAACAATGCCGAAGTAGTAACATATCACCACAGATTTCCTCCGGAGGTTAAACCCAGCCTAGGTGGGATGGTCAATCCAATATATCTATCATGGTTTACTAAAGTTATGATCAATGCAAGCTCAAGCTAAGTTCACTACAATTTATGTCATAAAGCAAAGTTCGTGTGGAATAAAGTTTAAATAAAAGTTCATAAGTTGATAAATTTTAAAACAAGTAAAAAGAGAGGCTATGAAAACTCACCTTGATTGATGAGATAGTCTTTGCAAGCAATGATAAATGTGTGGTCAAATCGTATCCAACACCAATAATATCAACCTAAATGGTTTAATTTAATATAAGCCATTATGATTATGACTTGTTATGAAATTTCTAACACCACTACTTTGAATAAAAATTAAAACATTAAGTTCAATCCCTAGTGTTAAGTTGAAAAGATGTGCGTAGTTATTGTCTCATTTAAATCCTTTGAGGTTTGTGATTTAAGTTTAATAATCACTTAAAGTTTTAATCATGAAAATAGGTTTTGACTAGAAATCGAATAGTTAAAGCAATTCTCATAATAAAAATAGATCCAAAAGATTTGTGTATATAGTTTTTGACAAAATGTTTAAAAAAATTATTAGTTTGTCTATAATAGTTTATATTTATGTATAAAATTATTTTATTAAAGATAAGTTTGATAAAATATTTCATTGAACAAATATTATAATTTAATAAAGGTTCCAAAAATAAAAGTTAATAAATGACATTATTATAATATTTAAATGTTCAATGATGATTTTAAAATAACTTTATAAATAAATGTTTATAATTTAAATGTAAAAATCTAGTAGTAAGTTTTTATTATTTTATATACAACTTTAATTAATCTTAGAATTTCAATAATCTTTAAGATATGTTTCTTGAATAAATATATATAGTAGAATATTTTTAAGTTAAGTTTAATATATTTAAGTAATCTTGGATATAAAACTTTAAGTAAAAAATTTTTTAGTACACTGCTCTTTGTGTGTTTACACACATATATATTTATATAAATCCAACTTACTTCTTTTTCATATGAGTATATATTTATTTTTATTATTTTTCACTAAAATAATTATGTTTTCTTTATCAAAGTTATAAGTTTTTATTTATAAAAATTTTCCGTTAGATTAGAATTTTAAAATAATTTATAAATTAGAAGTTGTAAAAAAAAGGCTCAAACCAGCCCTGAGCCGGGTTCGAACCCTCGACCATTGATTTGGAATAGTAGAGACGTAACCGTTAGTCTGGAGCATTTGCTCGCGAAAGTCCCGCGGTTTCAGATGTTTTAACCTCTCTTCATAGTTAAATCCCAAATCAGTTTTAACTATACGAATCCTAATCCCTTTTGATGCAAAATTCGATCGAATAACACTGTGATCGCATTTAAAACCATAGGGCTTTTGTTAAGCATAAAAAACTAAAAACATTGATGTATAGAACACTAACATTTGAATACGATTGACTGGGTTTCGAGCAAAGGGTATGAACACGATCGGCCGAAGCTTGTAGCTTCTGTTTTGTGATCAAATCGATTTTTTTGTGTTGTTTGGTTGAACAGACTGATTCGTAGAAGGTAGATGAGCATGTGTGTTGATTTAATTCAATTATTACACATGTTTATATAGAGTTTAGAATGCTAGATCGGTTACGAACGTTTATGTTGGATCGTTTTGTTTAATTCAAACAACACATAAACAGAATCTTCTCACAATCAATCTAATAGACGCGGAATATCTATTAGAAGTATCTTACAAACACTTAAGGATGAACAAATAATCTTTGAATAAGCAGTAAGAACACAAGAGTTAATTCAAGCTCAAAGATATATTTCTCTCAAAGTATAACAAGTGTACAACGAACAAGCACACACTTAGTCGGTTTACAATGAGAGGTTATATAGCCAAGGCTACAACCGTATACACTTAGGAATACAAGTTGGGTATACTAGACAAGTACATAAGTAAAGCTTATTCTAGTATAAGGAGTGTCTTAACAGGCTAAGACACTCAATTACAATTATTACAAATATAGACATTGGCTTAACCAAAGACTAGCCGGATACACAAAGCATTTAATGTTGATGATCTTCAAGGCGTCAGATAATCTTTTGCATTTTGTGACACCCGGCAATTTTGGGTAAATTGCAACACTCATTTCACATCCATACTTGTTGCATTCCATTTAATTGAGTTTAATTAGATGAGCTAAACACAAACACAAAACAATAATTTGGATTATTATTGAATTGTGCATCACACGTTGATTTGGATTAATCAAGCGTGCAAACACTTCATTAGACACAAACACAAACTATCGAAGATAATTCGATGAATTATCAAAACACACACACGAGTCTCACGAACGTTGGTGATCAATCAAACTTATGTGCTTATATGCTATATATGTGTTAGAAGTTTAGGACAAACGTTAGGAATCGAGTACGAGCATAATCGAATCAAAGAAATCAAAAAAACAAGGAAATGGACTTGTCGCGGTACGCGACAAACCTTGGCGACAGTCTTCGCGGTACGCGAAGAAAACCGGGAGTCGATACTCCCGAATCCCATCGCGATACGCGAAGAAACATTTTGATCGGCCTTCGCGGTACGCGAAGGCCATGCAGATCAAATTTCTTTATAAAACCAACCCCTTTCATTTTCAGTCAATCTTTTTCCATTTTCTCCGAGCTTGTACTCTGTATCTCGACCAAACCATCTGCCAAACTCACCCCAACCTCTGATAAACCATTTCCTTCTTCCTTGTGGTGATTTTGGACCATTGGAGCTTCAAGAGGAGGTATTGGAAGCCATCAACACGTGAAAGGGACATCTCCAGCCACTTCCAGGGCTTGTTACACCTGCTACAACTCGAATCCTAGCTTCTAAGGTAGTTTTACATGTGTTCCTAGTGTTAGATCGTACATGCAATGGGATATAACCCACATGC
Organism: Mikania micrantha; assembly: GCA_009363875.1. Lineage (NCBI taxonomy): Eukaryota > Viridiplantae > Streptophyta > Magnoliopsida > Asterales > Asteraceae > Mikania > Mikania micrantha. The sequence goes on from CM018692.1 coordinate 34,911,840, forward strand.
AACTCCATTTAGTTATGGTGCTTGGATTTGTTGGTGATTTGTTGTGTAGATGATCTAGATTTACTGATTTAGTGTTTAGATGTGTTAGATTTGAGTTTGATTGAGTTATTGGTCGATTTAGTAATGATTTGGTGCACTTGCCATAAAAGGAAACTTTTATGTTGCAAGTCTTGGATTTGTGATGATCTAGATATGTTAGGCATGTCTAGATGTTGTTAAATGTATATTGGAGTGTTTAGAAACACATTTGAATACTTGATTTTGTCAAAAACATGGTTTTATAGAAACTTACTAAATATGGAAACTTTTGTAAATCAAAAGAGGGATTTTGATGTTTTTGAATGATTTGATGAATTGTGATATTTGAAATATGTTTAAAAATGATTTCTAAGCATATTGGAAACCTGGATTTGTGAAAACAATCTTTTAAACAAATACTTACTATTTTAGGAAACTTTGTTTGGGTAAAATGGCACAAATGGTATTTTATGCACAAACGACTTATTTTAAGTGATTACATACGTTTTTACAAACATACTAGAGTGATTTGTTTTATAAAATGGGATTTCATAACCACACTTTCCTAAATTGGAAACTTTCTAAAAATGGTAATTTATGTGATTGAAGTCATAGGAATGTATTTTGGTGTCTTATGTGCATTGAGGCACGTAAACACAACAATCGTGTCATCAACGATTCGTAGAGTCAGCACAAGTCAACACACACGCACTCGGTTGAGCACACCGACACTTGGAGTTGTATGAATTACAACACACCACAAAACACATACTCACACCTATATGATTATAGGAACTTACTAGCAGGACTGCTAGCTTTCACAGTCGCAAACACCACATAAACCAGAACTGCTTTACCAGGTGAGTTCACGGCCCCTTTTTATCTTTCTACCTTTGGGGGAGAAAACATTGCATACAACTGATTTTGATCAACATACATACTTTTGGGAACATTGGTACATACTTATATCGTATATACATATGTGTGGCATTCATCCACAAAACTGATAAGTCCTCATTAAACACATCTCGAACCGTTAATAGCGCGTAGCGCTTAGCGTGGTAATTCTGAATAGTACTATTTGGGCCTGACAAGCCCCACTGTTGTGCGCCGTATGGCCACCCCGACTGGAGGTTGGAACAGTGCATAATTGACCAATAAACATTGTCATTGTCTTGTTGGATGGACATGGCGGGAGGCAGCATGTTAGCTTCGGTTTCGAACCCGCATATGATATATAAAACTACAAAACATTTACTTTAAACATTTTGATGTTTACTGCTGATACAAACCTGTGCTCTCACCAACCTTTGTGTTGACCCTTTTACTCGCATGTTTTCTCAGGTAACTAAGGCACGCACACAAGGATAGGATGCTAAGATGGAGTCCCATGCATCAGCTTTAGTGTCTTAGGCAATTTGATAACGATTGACAATTGTTTTGTTATGTAATGTTAAATACTTAAACCGCTTCCGCATTACTACTCTTTAATTTTTCAAAACTGATTAAACTTATGCTTCCGCAACTTATAATTACACTGTTGTTTTGACATCTTAAACTTTTTACTTCCTCAACTCTGATTCTACTAAACTGTTTTATCCAAGTTATTGGATGTACGTATGAACCCAGACATGTAGGTCTCGCAACGTTGTGTGACCGGAGACTGCGATCCTGACAATCTGTTGTTGCTCGCGCCCCAGAAGGGACGGGATTTCTCGGGGTGCAACAGATTGGTATCAGAGCCTCCGGTTATTGCGAATTAGGTTTGCATCTAGTGAACTTAGTCTATAACCACTAGTCTCCACACAACGCGTAGTGCTTAGTAATAGTTCCACTTGCATACATTATCATACGTATACACAATTCACACATCTATATGTGGTGACACTGTCATCACCGTCTATGCTCGCATACGACGAGAAGGAACAGATTGTTCCTACACCTTCAATATCAATACTACCGGTAGCAGTTGAGTCATCGAACCAAGCACCAAATATCACCTGAAGACAGCACGTCTGAGCCATCGCAGGAGGAGCAGCCGGTACACATACGCTATATCACCGGTGCCCGAATCGAAGAGGCGACGACAAAAGCTGATCGGGGATGAAACTAAAACAAGTCCAGGGATGAAATAGGCCCTATGGCTCAACAACATTCTTGTAATCCTTTGGTACTGCTACACATACTGCTTACAAGGACCATACGAGGAGATTCCAAACTCAACTCCTTGTCACTCATAGAATATCACCGAACGAGCATGGTCGCTCGAGTTAAGAAAAACTAGAGTGACCATGCGGAGAGATTTCATTAAGGGTACTAGGTGGTCATCCAGAAGCATCAATACTAACACTCGCACAATCAGTGACTCAACACCAAATGACCTGAGGAAAACACACTCAAGCCACGTAGCTATCCTTATGGGATCTACACAAGATCCTATGATACCATACGACTCGCGTGACTAGCCCAAGTATTAGTTCGATAGACTAATTAACCATACCTCATATGACTCATGTTTGAATCTCGATGACATGAATAAACTCTGAATCCAGAAAAACCTAATAGCTCTAAGTAGGAGGAACTAGAATTCTTATGTAAGGTAAATTGACGATCATGGTGCGCACCATAATCGTGAATTTACAGGTACGCATGAATTCTGGCAAATTCTATTATGAGCCCATTTTTGAAAACACATACATTGATATTCGCTTATCCCTCATCCTGATGGTTGCAACGGAATTCAAGCAACGTACTAAGACTTCAACATAATGATCATCAAATTTCCAGCTATAGTTCGGATTACCATGTATCCACAAAAACCTCATGTTGCGACTATACACTTCACATGAAGCAACGTATCAAATTTTCCGATAAGGACCCTGACAAGGATTCTAAGGAGGACCCCATGGAGGAGTCACCCGACAATGCATCACCCATACTAGACTCACCTGAGCCTGAGAGGCAGTGTCTTGAGTCGGATTGACTTGGGACATGACCTGGGCAAACGACCGAATCGAGTGTCTTGCAAAGGAACCAAGGTATACAAATACCCGACATGCAGAGCTTTGTAGCGTAGTCAACAGGATATAACCCCGCTGGTTTCACTATTCCAGGCAGCCGAAGACCGGCCTGCCATCGCTAAAGCTAGAATCGAAGACCTGGAAAACAAGGTCGCCGACCCAGTCCCAGAAGAACCTGACACTAAGGAAAAGGAACCAGCGGCGAATGCTGATTCTGATTCCACTATCGATAACGCCTCCGATAAACTTAGCATAGACCTGGTAGAAACGGGTTGTGACTTTGTACTTGAAAATTTTGGAGTCTTAGTGTCTTGGGTATTAAATGAATTGTAACCAGTACAACTTATTATATATCAAGACTAATATCTGCTGTTGAATATTTTGTCTATGCCAATCAATACATGTTCTCTTTTCATATCAATCGCGCGCTAAATTAGTCATTATACCCACATTAACGATTATTCTCATTATGAAGATCATGGCTGGAGGATGCGGAGGATGCAAGAACGTTGGAGGGCGTGGAAACATTAACCTCACCACGACGAAACTGAACGCCCTAATCAGCAAACGAATTGAGGAGGAAATCGCTGCACGTGAAGCTGCACGTAACCAGAATCAACTAACCCAAGGAACAAACCCTAATCCACCCTACTGCACATTCAAAACATTCTTAGATTGCAAACCGCCCTCTTTCGATGGTACGGAGGGTGCTGCCGGCCTCCTCCGATGGATTGAGAAAATGGAAACAACTTTCATCATGAGCAATTGTAGGGTTAATGACCGCGTGAAGTACACAACAGGAACCTTAGAGGGGGCAGCGCTCACTTGGTGGGACACAAATGTTCAAATCATAGGACGAGAAACATCTGAGGCTATACCTTGGGAGGAATACAAAAGAATGATGAACCACAAATATTTCCCTCACGACAAAGTTCGAAAATCAGAATTGGAATTCCGGAACCATAGGATGATTGGTTCTGAGATCGAGGCATACACTACTCGATCTTATGAGTTGGCACACATGTGCCCAGAAATGGTGACCCCAGCCTACAAACACCTCGAAAGATACATTGAGGGATTGACACCGCAGGTTCGGGATATGGTACTATCCGCTGACCCCACCACTTTACGACAAGCCGTATACTTAGCTCATGAACTGACCAATACCGCGGTTATTCAAGGATTATTACCTCCACGTGGCTCAATAATCAAAACCACCGACAACAAACGCAAATGGGATAACACTCAAAATGAAACCCCCACTCTACAACCACCAAGACGACGTAAGGGTGCCTATTCTGGCAAAAACCCAAGGTGCAACAACTATGATTATCATCATAAACAAGGACCGTGTGAAAGATACCGATGCCAATGGTGCGGAAAGCGAGGCCACACAACTAAAAACTGCAGGGGTGAACTGGTGACCAAAATTCCACCGCCTCAACCGCAGCAATACAAAGCACCAAAAGGTTGCTTCGGATGTGGAAAGCCAGGGCACTTTAAAAGGGACTGCCCCATACGGAAAACAATGGGGATGAAGCACCGAAGAGTTGCTTCGAATGTGGGAAGCTGGGGCACCTCAGGAAGGACTGCCCATATCTAGAGAACGGAAACAATAACAGGAACAATAACGGTCCGAAGGAACGACCCCTCGTGATTGGGGTTAAGGAAGCCAGAAATGATCCTAATCTTGAAACAGGTACGTATCTCTTAAACGATCATTACGCTTCTGTATTGTGTGATACTGGAATTGAGAAAAGTCTTATATTTAAGCACTTTAGTAAATACTTGTTATAACCCCAATGTATTTAGAGGTTGAATACACCGTAGAGTTAGATGATGGTGAACTGATTGTAACTAAGCACATTCTAAGAGAATGCACTATAGAGCTAGCAAACCATAAATTTAGGATCGACCTCATGCCAAGTTACACTAAACAGTTTTGATGTTGTAGAGGGCATGGAAAGGTTGTCTAAAAACTAAGCTAAAAACCATTTGCCACGACAAGGTTGTGCGCATATCTCTTCGTAATGGGGAAACCCTAGACAGCAACGGTGAAAGAAGCAACACTCCTCTGTTCCCACGTGGAAGCCGGAACAAATAGCAATGCATTTCATTACCAAGATACCCCGTACTCCTAGTGGATGTGACACTATCTGGGCAATTGTGGACCGACTGACCAAGCCAGCACATTTCCCTTGCAAACAAGGAAAACGATAAAATGGAAAAGCTAGCCAGAAGTTATGTCAAGAAAGTGGCCTCACGACATGGAGTGCCAATCTCCATCATTTCAGATCAAGATATTAAATTCACTACCAACTTCGAGAAATCATTGCAAGGGTTGCTTGACACACGGTTGAATATGAGTACTACATACCACCCACCAACTGATGGCCAGAGCCAACGTACAATAAACTCTCGAAGATATGCTACGAGCATGCGTAATAGACTTCGGCAATAGCTGGGAAACTCACCTACCATTGGTGGAGTTTTCCTACAACAATAGTTACCACACGAGCATCAAGGCAGCGCCTTTTGAGGCACTCTATGGCAGGAAGTGCCGATCACCCTTCTGTTGGGCAGAAGTGGGTGACAGTCAGCTCACTAGCTCAAAACTTATACATGAAACAACCGAGAAGATAGCACAGATTAGAAACCGCATGGCAGCAGCTCGCAATCGTCAACAGAGCTATGCCGATCACCCTTCTGTTTTGGCAAACGAGGAAAACTGAATCCGCGGTATATTGGGCCATTCGAAATCCTGAAGCGGATCGGCCAAGTAGCATACCAACTTAACCTACCAACCAAACTCGATGGAGTTCACAACGTATTCCATGTCTCAAATCGGAAGAAGTGTTTATCAGATGAGACACTTGTGATTCCACTGGATGAAATCCAGGTGGATGAACGACTACGGTTCGTGGGAGAACGACTTAAACAGAGTCGGATTCCGATTGCCAGGTTCCGATGGAAGTCGAAACGCGGACCTGAATTCACGAGGGAACGTGAAGATCAAATGATGCGCAAATATCCCCATCTTTTCAAACAGACAACGTCGAACGTCGACAACAACGGGTAAATTTCGGGACGAAATTTCCTTTCAACAAGGGGATGATGTGACAACCAGAAATTTTCAAAATTTTCATTCTCAAACACTACCAACAACAACCAAATTTCGGGACGAAATTTCTTTCAACAAGGGGATGATGTGACACCCGGCAATTTTGGGTAAATTGCAACACTCATTTCACATCCATACTTGTTGCATTCCATTTAATTGAGTTTAATTAGATGAGCTAAACACAAACACAAAACAATAATTTGGATTATTATTGAATTGTGCATCACACGTTGATTTGGATTAATCAAGCGTGCAAACACTTCGTTAGACACCAACACAAACTATCGAAGATAATTCGATGAATTATCAAAACACACACACGAGTCTCACGAACATTGGTGATCAATCAAACTTATGTGCTTATATGCTAAATATGTGTTAGACGTTTAGGACAAACGTTAGGAATCGAGTACGAGCATAATCGAATCAAAGATATCAAAAAACAAGGAAATGGACTTGTCGCGGTACGCGACAAACCTTGGCGACAGTCTTCGCGGTACGCGAAGAAAACCGGGAGTCGATACTCCCGAATCCCATCGCGATACGCGAAAAAACATTTTGATCGGCCTTCGCGGTACGCGAAGGCCATGCAGATCAAATTTCTTTATAAAACCAACCCCTTTCATTTTCAGTCAATCTTTTTCCATTTTCTCCGAGCTTGTACTCTGTATCTCGACCAAACCATCTGCCAAACTCACCCCAACCTCTGATAAACCATTTCCTTCTTCCTTGTGGTGATTTTGGACCATTGGAGCTTCAAGAGGAGGTATTGGAAGCCATCAACACGTGAAAGGGACATCTCCAGCCACTTCCAGGGCTTGTTACACCTGCTACAACTCGAATCCTAGCTTCTAAGGTAGTTTTACATGTGTTCCTAGTGTTAGATCGTACATGCAATGGGATATAACCCACATGCAACTCCATTTAGTTATGGTGCTTGGATTTGTTGGTGATTTGTTGTGTAGATGATCTAGATTTACTGATTTAGTGTTTAGATGTGTTAGATTTGAGTTTGATTGAGTTATTGGTCGATTTAGTAATGATTTGGTGCACTTGCCATAAAAGGAAACTTTTATGTTGCAAGTCTTGGATTTGTGATGATCTAGATATGTTAGGCATGTCTAGATGTTGTTAAATGTATATTGGAGTGTTTAGAAACACATTTGAATACTTGATTTTGTCAAAAACATGGTTTTATAGAAACTTACTAAATATGGAAACTTTTGTAAATCAAAAGAGGGATTTTGATGTTTTTGAATGATTTGATGAATTGTGATATTTGAAATATGTTTAAAAATGATTTCTAAGCATATTGGAAACCTGGATTTGTGAAAACAATCTTTTAAACAAATACTTACAATTTTAGAAAACTTTGTTTGGGTAAAATGGCACAAATGGTATTTTATGCACAAACGACTTATTTTAAGTGATTACATACGTTTTTACAAACATACTAGAGTGATTTGTTTTATAAAATGGGATTTCATAACCACACTTTCCTAAATTGGAAACTTTCTAAAAATGGTAATTTATGTGATTGAAGTCATAGGAATGCATTTTGGTGTCTTATGTGCATTGAGGCACGTAAACACAACAATCGTGTCACCAACGATTCGTAGAGTCAGCACAAGTCAACACACACGCACTCGGTTGAGCACACCGACACTTGGAGTTGTATGAATTACAACACACCACAAAACACATACTCACACCTATATGATTATAGGAACTTACTAGCAGGACTGCTAGCTTTCACAGTCGCAAACACCACATAAACCGGAACTGCTTTACCAGGTGAGTTCACGGCCCCTTTTTATCTTTCTACCTTTGGGGGAGAAAACATTGCATACAACTGATTTTGATCAACATACATACTTTTGGGAACATTGGTACATACTTATATCGTATATACATATGTGTGGCATTCATCCACAAAACTGATAAGTCCTCATTAAACACATCTCGAACCGTTAATAGCGCGTAGCGCTTAGCGTGGTAATTCTGAATAGTACTATTTGGGCCTGACAAGCCCCACTGTTGTGCGTCGTATGGCCACCCCGACTGGAGGTTGGAACAGTGCATAATTGACCAATAAACATTGTCATTGTCTTGTTGGATGGACATGGCAGGAGGCAGCATGTTAGCTTCGGTTTCGAACCCGCATATGATATATAAAACTGCAAAACATTTACTTTAAACATTTTGATGTTTACTGCTGATACAAACCTGTGCTCTCACCAACCTTTGTGTTGAATCTTTTACTCGCATGTTTTCTAAGGTAACTAAGGCACGCACACAAGGATAGGATGCTAAGATGGAGTCCCATGCATCAGCTTTAGTGTCTTAGGCAATTTGATAACGATTGACAATTGTTTTGTTATGTAATGTTAAATACTTAAACCGCTTCCGCATTACTACTCTTTAAGTTTTCAAAACTGATTAAACTTATGCTTCCGCAACTTATAATTACACTGTTGTTTTGACATCTTAAACTTTTTACTTCCTCAAATCTGATTCTACTAAACTGTTTTATCCAAGTTATTGGATGTACGTATGAACCCAGACATGTAGGTCTCGCAACGTTGTGTGACCGGAGACTGCGATCCTGACAATCTGTTGTTGCTCGCGCCCCAGAAGGGACGGGATTTCTCGGGGTGCGACACATTTAATGCTGAGGAAGGGAAGTAAGGTGCTGTCTGTCTTTAGGTATGTTCTTTTTGCATTTAATCAGACCAACATGTCTTGTGTCAGTCCCTTTTGTACTGTGAAAGTAATCAGCTACAGTCTTTGTCAGAGGATAAACCTCGGAAGTCTTTGTCTTTGCTTTTGTCTTTGGTGCAAAAGATGATTCCTCGGAAGCTTTAAGTCTTCTAAAGCTTTTAAGTCTTCTAAAGCTTCAATACCTTTAAGTGTTAATCTTCCGAAGCAGTTGTCTTGTATAACCTTCGGCAGGAACAAGTTATCCTTCGGAAGCAATGCTGCTTCCGAAGAATCACTTCTTCCTTCCGAAGGCCTTTTTTTAGTCAATGTAGCTCCTGACTTAGACAAAATAAGAATTTTGGTAAGCATCAGCCTTTATTAGTCTTTACAGTCTCCCCCTAGGCTGATGCTACCAAAACTTCCTATGGAATCCTCTTTACAACCTTTTCTCCCCTCAGGACCTGAGCCCTTGCCTTTACCCATCTGAGTGCTTGCCTCCGTTCTTGTCCATTGTCTGGATTTTCAAGAGGGAGGTTTTCCAAATCAAAGACAAAGGGTGCATCCAGTACAAACAGTTGTGTCAATTCCAATACCTTTATTCCTCCATTGAGCAGAGTGAGAGTAAACTCTTTGTGAAGTCTACTGTAGCTCCACTTTACAATAGGGACGTAGGTATGATGATGCTGTAGATCATGTAGATCTTTTGGATGATCTTTGGGCATTGAAGCTCCTGGTTTGGCCTTTGGTCCTGGGGGAGGTGAGTCTGGCTCAGAGTCAGAGTAGATGGCAGATTTTCTCTTTTTCCTTCTGGCTATGCTCTTTTTTCTTGTGAATCTTGGTCTGACTTGAGCAGTAGCTTGACTCCTCTGATCTCTGGCTTGTTGTTCTTCCACATTAGATCCTACTGTTGCACCTATTGTTGCAGTAGGCTGTGGGCCAGCATCCTCAGTCATTGAGGGTTCTGTTCTCCTCTCATCAGCCTGTTTTTGTCTCTTAGGATCAGGGACTAGAGATGGTTGTTTCCTTGCAGTCTTTTTGTCCTTATTGATCTTGATCACTGAAGAGATTGGCATGTTGTCCATAGAGGGACTTGATGGAGGAGATGTTTGTTCTTCTTTAGGGTTGATAGGAAACATGTTGGGGAACATTGCTTTTGTTGCTTCCCCACACATGACTTCCTCACCCTGTCTGATCCGTGTTCCAGAGAGGGGAAATTCTATTCTTGCTCCTCCCCCTAGGCCTAAGCCTCTCATTAGGCTTGCCTTTTGAGCCCTTATCTGCTCAATTGAAGGTAACTCACCTCTGGCAATCTTAGCCTTGATGTCTCTGATATGCATATCCATGGTTGAGTTCTTCATTGGGCCTAGCTGCCGAGCATGGAAGCCATATTCCAGGAGAACGGCCTTGGACTTGTCTCTGTAGGCCTTTTCCTTTTGCTTCTTTTTAAGGACAATCTGAGCCTTGGATGCAGCAGCAGCCTGTTCTTGCTGCTGTACCATGTCTAGCTCGGCAGCCATTCTAGGTACCGACCAGCTAAGTACTTCATCAATATCATACCCTTTTTCCTGAAGAAGGGCAGATAATCTGATGAGTTCATTATACTGTCTGTCTTTAGGTATGTTCTTTTTGCATTTAATCAGACCAATATGTCTTGTGTCAGTCCCTTTTGTACTGTGAAAGTAATCAGCTACAGTCTTTGTCAGAGGATAAACCTTGGAAGTCTTTGTCTTTGCTTTTGTCTTTGGTGCAAAAGATGATTCCTTGGAAGCTTTAAGTCTTCGGAAGCTTTTAAGTCTTCTGAAGCTTCAATACCTTTAAGTGTTAATCTTCCGAAGCAATTGTCTTGTATAACCTTCAGCAGGAACAAGTTATCCTTCGGAAGAAATGCTGCTTCCGAAGAATCACTTCTTCCTTCCGAAGAATCACTTCTTCCTTCCGAAGGCCTTTTTTTAGTCAATGTAGCTCCTGTACTTAGACAAAATAAGAAGTTTGGTAAGCATCAGCCTTTATTAGTCTTTACCGTTTAGGCTTAGATTTCGTGTTAGTTTGGTTATTTATGGTTAAATTGGTGATTGATATCAATCTCTTAACCTTCGGGGTCGATAAAAATTCAATCTTTATCAAGTTTTATCACCGATGGATCGAATATCATGATGTTGAGTCTACAATGGAGATATGGGTTGATCCATGTGTTATTCGGGTGGAAGAGGAGGTGTGGTTTGGGGTTTATGGCACTTTTAGTCGCTTCATATATATAGGGGAGGATCAGATGTTAACATCGCCTTATTGCGTTAACTGGTTAACCCTTTTCAGCCAATAATACACTGCCACATGTACCAGAAGTTGTCTTTACTTCAAGGGTATTCTGGTCATTTTGATGTTGCATTAAATGAGGTAATTATGACATATCAGTTTTCGTTACTTTTCATTCTTTCTCTCACACCTTTCACCTAACAACAATGAACATATCTCATTTAAATCCACAGAATCACACCTACAGCTGTCGTCTTCCTCACAGATCAAGTCCTCACTTTTGGCCACGAATTCAGTCATCATCTTCACCAAATTCTTCACGATCACCGGATTTGAAGTAGCACCGACTCCGATCACACTCACAACAACCGTCAGCAATGCCGACTTCACCTTAAAGCTACCGCTCTTCAACAACTTCTCAATCTCTCTCTTCCAAGAAAAACCACCACTCACCGCTGCAAATCTCCGTCGTACCTAACCCTAATCCAGTAATATGTTTCGTCTCCACCTTCATCCTCTGTTTGTACTCCACTTTATTTCTAATCACCAAAACCCCCAAATCTCATAAGAAAAAGCGCAAAAAGAAAGTATCTGCACGAACCAAACATGTCCAGCACGAATCCGAACGGATACAACAGTTTGAGAACATCCCCAATTGCGATAATCACTTCTGATTCTTCATCAAAACCAAAGATTTCCTCTACAAACAGCCACAGCAAATCCTCCGCCTCGATGATGCTGGAAAACTCTATTGTGAACTAGGGTTTCCTCGTGGACGAAAAGTGCTCAAGTTCATTCAACGCCATCCGCTCGTGTTCCCGACCTACCGTCACTCCAACGATAAATTCAGGTTAGGGGTTTAACAAATGTGAGAAGCTACCCACATTATTTTTAATATTGTTATGCTGATTAATTTTTTGATTAAGAAATGTTAAAGCAGCTTACATCAACTTACATCAACGTAATGGTGCCACTTACATCAAATTACAACATCTTACATCAACGTAACAGTGTCACTTACATCAACTTACAACAAATTACATTGATTTACATCTACGTAAGAGAGTCACTTACAGTTACTTACATCAATACATGTTCAATTAAATCAATGTAATTATATGATATATTGATGTAATATGATGTTTCTTGACTTACATTGACGTAATTGTAGGTTATATTGATGTAATTTGTTATTTCTTTATTTGCATTTACTTTTTAAGTTGTTATTTCTATATATATTTATTCATTTTATATGAATTAAAAAAACACAAAAATAAAACATTCATTTTATATGAATCAAAAAACACAAAAAAAAAAAACATTCGTTAAATGGTGACGTAATTGCAGGCTAAAGAAGATTGGAAAATTACTTACTTACCCTTTTTATTAAAAACATTCATTTTATATGAATTAAAAAACACCAAAAAAACACACACCATCGATTATGTCTTTATGTGGGCCCAAAACTAATTTGGTAAGGTTAATGGATTAACGCTGTAAGGAAGGGTTAACAATTGAACCATCCCCTATATATATATATATATATATATATATATATATATATATATATATATATATATATATATATATTTCTACTATTCCTTTCACATGCATTTTAATATATATAATTTGCATTTACTTTTTAAGTTGTTATTTCTTTATATATTTATTCATTTTATATGAATTAAAAAACACAAAAATAAAACATTCATTTTATATGAATTAAAAAACACAAAAATAAAACATTCATTTTATATGAATTAAAAAACACAAAAAAATACATTCATTAAATGGTGAGGTAATTGCAGGCTAAAGAAGATTGGAAAATTACTTACTTACCCTTTTTATTAAAAACATTCATTTTATATGAATTAAAAAACACCAAAAAAACACACACAACTAGATTATGTCTTCATGTGGGCCCAAAACTAATGTGGTAAGGTTAATCGGTTAACGCTATAAAGAAGGGTTAACAATTGAACTATCCCCTATATATATATATATATAACGTAATAGTGTCACTTACATCAACTTACATCAAATTTCATTGATTTACATCTACGTAAGAGAGTCACTTACAGTTACTTACATCAATACATGTTCAATTAAATCAATGTAATTATATGATATATTGATGTAATCTTTTGTTTCTTGACTTACATTGACGTAATTGTAGGTTATATTGATGTAATTTGTTATTTCTTTATTTGCATTTACTTTTTAAGTTGTTATTTCTTTATATATTTATTCATTTTATATGAATTAAAAAAACACAAAAATAAAACATTCATTTTATATGAATCAAAAAACACAAAAAAAAAAACATTCGTTAAATGGTGACGTAATTGCAGGCTAAAGAAGATTGGAAAATTACTTACCCTTTTTATTAAAAACATTCATTTTATATGAATTAAAAAACACCAAAAAAACACACACCACTAGATTATGTCTTTATGTGGGCCCAAAACTAATGTGGTAAGGTTAATGGGTTAATGCTATAAGGAAGGGTTAACAATTGAACCATCCCCTATATATATATATATATAGGGGACGGTTAACGTACATATTAGTGTTAACGTGCTAAACGTAGGAAGCCACAGGAACGCGCCATATTAGGGTAAGGGGTATTATCGTCCATGTAAAATTACAGACCGTGATTTTCAAATTTACAGACTGACATTTAACACCCACTATCACGGACCATCGGGATAATCACAAACCAGTAATTACGGACCACGTTATATAACAACCACAGACCGTATTTTAACACACATAATCAAGGGCAAAATGTATAATCACGGACCAATAATCACGGATCACGTTATATGAAAATCACGGACCGTCATTTAACATGTATGATCAAAGGATCAACTGCATAATCACGTACCAAGAATTACGTACTAAGCGTAAAAGTCACGGACTACGTAAAAGAAACTTAAAAAACTATAACAATATTATACTCAAATTAAAGATAATAAAATTCTCAATTTTATGGTGTAATTTTTTTTAAAAAATAATAAAGCATGTAAAATTTATTTAATTTTTAAAAAACGAGTGGAACTTGTTGTAACATTATAAAATGTGGTTGTTTCCTCTTTTTCCCTTCCAGTTATATTTTACACTTATTTTGTGGAAAAAGTTGTATAAAGTGGGACCACTAAATCTTAACCTTTGATTACTTTGATCAAAGGGTGCAGAATCCATCCTACGTTTAGTACGTTAAGAAGCATATGTATTTGATCCGCCTCCTATATATATATATATATAGGGGAAGGTTCCATTGTTAACCCTCCCTTATAGCGTTAACCGCTTAACCCTAGCGTTTTTTGCCCGAATCTTAAATTTTTTTTCATGGTTTTTATTTTGCAAAAATAAGGGGGTTTCTTTTGTGTTTTTGCTAATTCATCACCGTTTAGAAGTTATTGTAAGTGTAAGTTACTTACACTTACTTACAAAACCGTATCTGATGCAGTAAATGTAAGTAAGTGTAAGTAACTTACACTTACAATAACTTCCAAACGGTGATGAATTAGCAAAAACACAAAAGAAACCCCCCCTATTTTTACATAATAAAAACCATGAAAAAAAAAATTTTAAGATTCGGGCAAAAAACGCTAGGGTTAAGCGGTTAACGCTATAAGGGAGGGTTAACATTTGAACCTCTCCCTATATATATATATATATATATATATATATATATTTCTACTATTCCTTTCACATGCATTTTAATATATATAATTTGCATTTACTTTTTAAGTTGTTATTTCTTTATATATTTATTCATTTTATATGAATTAAAAAACACAAAAATAAAACATTCATTTTATATGAATTAAAAAACACAAAAAAAACATTCATTAAATGGTGACGTAATTGCAGGCTAAAGAAGACTGGAAAATTACTTACTTACCCTTTTTATTAAAAACATTCATTTTATATGAATTAAAAAACACCAAAAAAACACACACCACTAGATTATGTCTTCATATGGGCCCAAAACTAATGTGGTAAAGTTAATGTGTTAACGCTATAAGGAAGGGTTAACAATTGAACCATCTCTTTTATATATATATTTCTACCATTAGTTTGAATGAGTGGCAGTTTTTGTCCCTCTAGTTCTATAAATAAAGTTTATTTTATTAAATATATAAAAAAATTTATATTTATAATTTTATGTAATTTATAAAAATTTTAACATTTGTTAAATAACATATTTATACATCTTGATAATGCTTTACTATAACTTATATTATAATTTATTATTTTATAAATCTTTATTTTATAAACCTTTTAAATTTATATAATCTTTTTAAAATGTTAACTTTAATTAAAGTTTAGATAATTTATGTATATAATGTATTATTAGATTATATTATTATTATTATTATTATTATTATTATTATTATTATTATTATTATTATTATTATATAAAAAAAATGCCAAATGATGAATGGTGTATATAACAATATTTTAAAGTTGTAATAATAATTGATAAAAATTTATATCATTTCTTAGATGCTATAATTTTACTTAAACTTTTTAAAAAAATACATAATTATAATGCTTAAACATTTTATGAACATATTTCCTAAAATATGTTTGGATTATATTATATAATTTGTAAAAAACTATATTATTATTATTATTATTATTATTATTATTATTATTATCACCATTCAAACTTTCAAAATTCTCGTTAATAATTCGAATTGCATAATTTATGGAAATGTTACACTCTATTCCTTCGGCATACCCCTCCTTGCTGTTAAGGTAAAATTTGTGTTTCTAATCGGGAAAGATTAATCTCAAGTAAAATAAACATTCACACTACAAAGGAATGGTATCGACTGAACCAATGACTATTCATGATTCCATAATTGAATCAATTCCATACTGATTCATTGATGGGGACGGCAGAACAAGGGATTTGATTGTATTGAATATGAGCCTCCTATAGAAGATGAAAAAAGATAGACAAGAATTCAAAGACAAAGAGGAGAACACATTTTTTCGAGATATGAATCGGCATTAATCTAATGAATTCAACGGTTCTGTTGTAAATGAAAGAAAAAAAGAAACAAGATCACAATGAGATTTTCATCTCAAAAAAGGGGATATGACGAAATTGGTAGACGCTACGAACTTAATTGAATTGAGCCTTGGTATGGAAACTTACTAACTGATAACTTTCAAATTCAGAGAAACCTTGGAATTAATAAAAATGGGCATTCCTGAGCCAAATCATGTTTTTCGAAAACAAAAAAGGTTCAGAAAATGAAAATAAAAAGGTGTAGAGACTCGATGGAAGCTGTTCTAACGAATGGAGTTAATGGTCTTACATTGGTAGAGGAATCCTTCTATCGAAACTTCAGAAAAGATAAAGGATAAACCTGTATACATAGAAGAATTGGTGTGAATCGATTCCATATTGATGAAAGAATCACATATTCATTGATCGAAGCATTCACGCATAATCTGATAGATGTTTTGAAGAAGTGATTAATCGAATGAGAAAACCCAAGGACTCAATCGTATGGATATGTAAAATATAGGATTCCCATAGGACGTGGTCAACAAGAATTAATTATTCCAATTGTTTCCATTTTTGGAATTGGATATTCTCGATAAAAAAAGTTCGTTTTAGATCTAAGTGAAATTTCGAGTAAGTGTTTCCATAATCTTCTTCTTTTCGAATAAAAGATGTTTTACCATAACATTCCTCTAATTTGGAACCAATATAGAATTGATTCAGTTATGGAATCATGAATAGTCATTGGTTCAGTCGGTACCATTCCTTTGTAGTGTGATTGTTTATTTTACTTGTGTTTAGCCTTTCCCAATTAATAAATGCAAAGAGGAAGCATCTTTTATCCAATAGCGAAGAACCTGAACCAAGATTTTGTGACACCCCAAAACATCCACGTGATTACACGTGTTCAAAATATGGTCCCAGAAAAATTTCGACTTAAGTTTAACAAAACATGTCGTTCGGAAACGTGAAAACTAATTACATATGTTAAACATACTTGTTTTGTTACTAATCATTTCACAAAATCACAAATACTTAGTTTGTATGTGACCACAAACTTTCGACAAGCATAACGTTTGATTCTTTACAAACTCTTGCCCGATCATGATCTCCAAACCATACCTATTTATGACCTGAAAACACCACAATTAATCAAGTGTTAGTTCATAAGAACTAAGTGAATTAACCCCTTTGACCCCCGTAATCAAATTCATCACAAAAATTGAAATCCGGGAATTTTAGGTAGCCCCGCGTATGGTACTGCAGCCCTGGCATACAGTACGCCAGGACACCAGCGTACAACAGAATGGTTTGGGTGTACCATACTGTGCCCGGCGTACAGTACACCCCAGTTGCGTACTGTACTCTGCCTACAAGTATTTTTCAACTATTTCATGTTTTAAACACCCAAAACCATTTCTAAACATTCTGGGGTTTCAAAATACATTTAAAACTCAATATATCACATATACAATCATATCTAAGATCGTAATTTCATCAATTTCAAAATAATCAATCACAATTGATTTTTAAAATAATCACTAATGGGTCAATTTTGACCATTCAATTGACTTAATCATTTTCATCCCATTTCCGCTCCATGACGCTACATGGAAGCTAACTAAGTCCCAAACCATTTGTGGTGACTTATCATCCTTTTATCAACCACATTGCATTATCAAACAATTGGTTATCAAAATTTTATACAAACATTAGGCTTTGGGTTATCTCACCCAAACCTCAATTTATCAATTCAAGTCTCATGCAACAAATCATTCATTTGAATATTCACATCAATTTGTTTAGCCAATGTTCATATCAAACATTTGTATAATCATACTTTTAAGTTAATTTTTACTTACAGGTCAAAACCCATTTTAATTAACTTATCATTTCAACCCACCCATACGTGGATTACCCCTAACGCCACAACAATGTGGACTTACATGACAAACACCAACGCCATTTCATTATGGACTTACATGACAAACACCAACGCCATTTCATTATGGACTTACATGACAAACACCAACGCCATTTCATTATGGACTTACATGACAAACCCCAACGCCATTTCATTATGGACTTACAAGATAATATTAATGCCACACACCAGTGATCTTACTTGACAATTCTAGTGCCATTTCATTATGGACTTACATGTTCCTCCACACGAAAGTGGATCATCACCAATTATCTATGTCGGGTATTCTAAACATATATTGACACTTTCATTAGTTATGCAATTATATCATAACATTAACCAGTTTCAACAAAACTCAATTTGTCACATCCAATATTGTTTCAACAATCCAAATACCACCCCATGTGGTTTCATATTCATATAATTCCACACAATGTGGATTGTCATCATTTTCTATGCTAAATATCACTTAACATTTAACAATACCTTTCAACTTAAGCATTTAGCACATAACATTCATACAATACTACAAGACATTTATCAAGTAGTTAAATACCACCCCATGTGGTTCCATATTCATATTTCAAATTTCATGACACATATGGTCAATTTACCATTCAATTTATCACAATTACTACAAGTCAATTACAAGTAGTTACAACCACATAATCACATAACACATAAGCACTAATATGTCTTATGGTTGCATATTAGTGAGTAGGAAACTCACCTTGGCCCATAGGAATGCTAAACCTCGTAACTCCTTCTTGGCCTATTGATTTCACTTTCAATTTCATTTCCTATACAAATAATATAGCACACATGCCATTTAGCATTTACAATTTCAAACAACAACTTACTTACACAAGGGTCTTCTTTTCTACATGTATATCTCAAATTCTCATTTTTGTTCCGTTAGAGTAAATAAGGATCCTATCAAATTTTCAAGTATCTTAGATACTTGTACACACCCAAGTATTTGTGTATAATCTACTAGTACCATACATTATTGTTGCAAAGCATATCTAGTCAATTTCACATTTTAGAACACATTTTGAAAAGTTACAATTTAGTGCAGCAACTTTCTGAGTTGATGCTGTAAATGCCAAATTTGACCAACATAAGATCTTATTCAGCCTTTGGTGTTCAAATATGAATTGTCGTAGAC
Organism: Mikania micrantha; assembly: GCA_009363875.1. NCBI lineage: Eukaryota > Viridiplantae > Streptophyta > Magnoliopsida > Asterales > Asteraceae > Mikania > Mikania micrantha. The sequence goes on from CM018692.1 coordinate 34,931,073, forward strand.
TCTAAGAGCTTTCTAACCATATAAGATACATTTTCTATATATTTTTATACGATTTTATATGCATTTTCAAAGAACAAGACACATTCATCCTTTAACCAAAATTTCAGCTTTTTTGGCAAAATATGTTAAGCAGTTTTCAACTGTAGTTTTCGTGTACTTAAGATCCATATATTTTCTCATTCTAAAAATCTGTAGAAATTATACTCAATAATCTTTCCAAAAATATCTTATATGACTCAAACCTATTATCGGTTGATTTTATATAATTTTTCAAAAATCAGCACAACAACAAAATTATTTTCTATCAGCATGCTGAGATTTCAATCATGCTATAAAAATCGTCCATTTTGACTCCTTTACAACCTGAGTCAGTTTATATAATTCAAAGACCAAATGTAGTATTCTCAAATACCTTTCCAACCATATAAAATATGCCTCAATCGGAGGTATTGTTGATTTTATATGAATTTTCAAAAACAGTGCAGCAATCAAAATAGTTTTCAATCTGCACTCATTTTTTAGATTCAAGCAAACATTTAAACAAGCACTTGGTGTGCATAAGATTTCTAACTCACAACTTAATCACCTAAAATCCATTAATTAACCATCATGCATCATCATCAAATCTCAAAATAGGTGATTTCATGTTAATTTACATGAACCCCTAACTATTTAACACTCATGAACAACTCTTTTTCAAGTTTTGACACAAACCCATCTACACACATGGTGACCCACGAATTTATCAACAAAAAACGGAAGAATCACTTACCTAAATGTTGTATGATGCAAGAGGAATTGAAATCTACAATTGCATTCAAGATCTAGCCATAGTTGGATGAAGATTTGACCAAGATATGAGAAATTTTGGGTTTTCTCCTTTTTTCTTGTTACCTGCGTCGACTTCACCCACACACACACACAATCTGATTTTGACTTTCTTTGACCAAGAAAGTTCATTTATAAACCCCCTTTTAAACAAGTTTCAAGTAATGGCACATATAACCCTTCTAACTTCTCAAATTATTAACTAGATGCAATTATTATTAGTTATTTAACCAAGTTAACCTATTTATAACTATTAACAAAGTTAAATAAAATTTTAACTTGAAATAACACCTTGATCGATTAAAATATAATTAATCGCGAAATGGGTCGTTACAGATTTCCAGATGGGGTGGGTAAAGTATTAGTATATCTAATACATAATTTAAATGTGAAAAGTTGTCCTCTAGAAAAGAAAATATTGAATGAATTGATCATAGATTATCGGATTTAACTACTCCTTTCCTTTCTAGGGAAGATAATGAATTGATCATAAATTATCGGATTTAACCATTGTTGTAACTTACCATATGTATGCCATGCCCCCTTATCCAGATATAGCTACTGACTATGGTAAATAACTGTCATTGTTCACACATCATATGTGGATTTGTGGATTTCTCATAGTTGGTGTTGTTGAGCATGCAACCATTTTTATGGTAAGATACTATGATTTAATGATGTATGGGATTTAGAATGATAATCATGGGTGTTTAATGTCAAATTTTATATAGATTTGAGTGTTTGATTGGTTGGAAATAAAAAACTATGCTTGTGTTGTTGCAGGTAAAATGCGAAGATTGGAAGCAATTTTGGAAGCACTAGACCATTTCAAAGTGAAAGGATCATGATTTAATATGCTAGAGGATCTAAAGACGAAGATTTGGGTTTTTACGGTCCGAGAAACAGACTTAAAACAAGGAAGATATGGCGAAAACAAGAAATGGGAGTTTGCTAGGCCATAGCCTACGGCCTGGGTCGTAGCTTATGGCCAACCAGACACAAAAGTGATTGCTTATGGGCTGGGGCGTAGCCTATGACCTCTTTAACAGAACCTGGAGACTGTAGGTTACGGCCATGGCCATAGCTTACGGTCCTGACGCGGTCTGGACATATAAAAAGGCATTTTTTAGGGTTTCTGCACAACTTTTTCCATCCCATTCGGTTCCAGGTGATTTTGGACGACCACTAAAGTCAAGATTAAAGATTTTTGGCCATTCTCTTCCTTCCAATCATTGCTAAATCATACTTAATGATGATCAAATCAAGATTTGAAGATCTATTCAACGAGATGAACGGCTAATTTCTGTGTGGGTTCCTCCAGGTGGAGGATTCTTGTAAGTGGGTGATTTAGATTAGAGATAGGAGCATGGCACAACTTTTGTTTTAGTGTTTGAAACTCATTCTCCTGAGCAGCTTCCCACTTGTAAGGTCTACCTTTTGTGTCAAAGCAGTAAGTGGTAATGCAATTTTAGAGAAATTAGAGATAAACCGACAGTAATAACCTGCCAGTTTAAGAAATTTCATTTAGAATATGAAATGAGAAAGAATCCTAAGAAAATTTCTAAAGAATAGAAATTGACCTGCAAGACCAAGAAATGAGCGAATCTCGGTAGGTGTCATTGGAGTTTTCCAATTCTTCACCGTTTCAATCTTTGTAGGATCAACATGAATCTCTTCTTCATTTACAATATGACCCAAAAATTGATCCTCTTTAAGCCAAAACTCACACCTGGAGAATTTAGCCTAAAGTTGCTCTTTCTTTAGGAGTTCAAGAATTAAACGATGATGATGATTGTGTTTAGATTTTGACTTAGAGTAAATCAAAATATCATCGATGAACACGATCACGAACTTGTCAAGATAAGGCTTGCAAACACTATTCATCAAGTCCATAAAAACTGCAGGTGCGTTAGTTAAACCAAAATGCATAACCATGAACTCATAATGCCCATATCTTATACAAAAAAGCAGTCTTAGGCACATCATCTTCAAACACACGTAGTTGATGATAACCCAATCGAAGATAAATCTTTGAGAAACACTTGGCTCCTTGCAATTGATCAAATAGATCATCAATTCTAGGAAGAGGATATGGATTTTTAATCATGAGTTTATTGAGTTCACGATAATCGGTACACATTCTAAATGAACCATCTTTCTTTTTCACAAACAACATAGGTGCACCCCATGGAGATGAACTAGGGCAAATGAACCCTTTGTTAGGCAGTTCTTGTAATTGGCTTGCATGTTATTGCAGCTCATATGGTGCAAGACGATAGGGAGCTTTGGCGACAGGGATCGCACTAGGAACAAGATTGATTTTAAACTCGACTTGTCGAATTGGAGTTAATCCGGTAATGTCTTCGGTAAAGACTTCCGGAAATTCACGCACGACAGGTATATCTTCTATCTTCTTCCTTTCAGTTTTGGTTTCCACAATATAAGCTAGAAAGGCCACGTACTTATTACGCAAGTATTTTTGAGCTTAAATGCATGACATGAGTTTAAGACCCTTTGAAGCCTTCTCTCCATAAACTTAAAGTTCTTGACCTTCCTTGAGTGGAATTCGAATGTATTTTTCAAATCACACAATTTCAGCATGGTTCTTTGACAACCAGTCCATGCCTACTATGATATCAAATCTTCCTAATTGCATAGGAATGAGGTCGATAGAGAGGTCATGATTGTTAAGGTTCAAATTACAATTTGGAATATACGAGTCAAGACTAATTGACTTACCATTGGCTACTTCAACACTAAATGGTTTATCTATCTTAACTCTAGGTGTAGCAAGTAATGGTTCAAACTCTAGGGATACAAAACTCTTATCGGCCCCCGTGTCAAATAACATAGAAAACTCGACCATTTATTAAAAACGTACCGTTCACCATGTCGTTGTTGTTTTGAGCCTGATTTTCATTGACATTGAAAACTCGACCCCTCGCACCTTGGTTGACTTGATTTTTGGCAACCAATGCATTATTGTTGTCATGTATGGGACAAGTATTGATAAAGTGATTTGGGTTTCCACAATGAAAGGAAGCTTTGACCACAGGTTGCTTTGGTGCAGTAATGAAAAGTACATTTGAACTTGGAGCTTGAACCTTTGGCACACGACAATTCATTGAAAAATGACCCATACGATTGCAATTGGTGCACAATCTACAAGGGCTCACAACAGGATAATGAAAATTGCAAGTTTTGCACAATGGATTGGTGCCAGTGTAAGTCTTTTTGATGGGTTGAGTGATCATGCCAGGGGCAACTTGTTGAAGTGGAATAGCATGGGTCATAGCAAAGTTCACATGACCTGCTTTCCTTTTGTTATTTTTATTGAAATTAGAGGATGACCCAGCTTTGGACTCCTCTTTTGGTGGCTCAGTTGCACCTTTAGCTGGATCCTAGTCTTTCTTTGAACCATTTCTAGTGAGGGTTCTCGCTTTCACATGATTATCAGTAAGAGTAGCAGCCAAGTGAATTGCATCCGCCAAAGTGTTAAGTTTACTTCCCAAAACTGGGTCTTGAATTTGCAAAGGAAGTCCACCTATGTATTTCTCAATAGCCCTTTCCAAAAGAGTCACCATGTTAGGACATAGTAAACTCACTTCATGGAAACAGTTATTATAAGCTAAGTTTTTACCACTGTCTTTCCCGAGTTCCCAAAACTCATACTCAAGCTTTTTGATTTCATTTCGTGGGCAAAACTCACGTGTCATTCTTTCTTTGAGTTGATCCCAAGTGAGAGTAGCAACAGTTTCTTCTCCCAATGACCTTTTCTCATTATTCCACCATGTAAGATCTCTCTTTTAAGAGTTCCCGCATCATAACGAACTTTCAAATTGTCTGGGCAATCACTGTTAAGAAAGCTACTTTCCATACCTTCATACCATTGGAGCAACCCAGTCGCCCCATCAGACCCATTATACTTGGGTGGATTACATGAATTGAAATGTTTGAAAGAGTACCTAGGTCGGTTAGCTCCTTCATTATTCCCATTGTTAGCATTGTTGGGGTTAGCATTGAGTTGTTGTTGCAATTGAGCTACCATATTCGGTATTACAGCAGCCATTTGTCGAGCGATTTCAGTAGCCATTCTTCGTTCAGCTGCGCGATGTCTATTTGCCATTCTGAAAGAGATAGAAATTTGAATTAAAATTTGAATAATAATGGAATTTGAAATCATGGAATGCATTTGAATATGTGACATGTTAGTACCCTAGATATAATAATAAACTATTATTACTTATTTGCCATTCTGAAAGAGAGAGAAATTTGAATTAAAATTTGAATAATAATGGAATTTGAAATCATGGAATGCATTTGAATATGTGACATGTTAGTACCCTATATATAATAATAAACTGTTATTAATAACCATAGGTAGTATGTCATGAATTCATTGAAATATGATAACACATTACAAATCATTTGGACTTGTTTAAACATAAGGAATGGTATTCAAATTTTGAAAACCTTTTACATATTAGAATATATAGTTCGTATAGTTTTTGGTATGACATGCTTTGGCCTTTAAGTGATAATACTCTCATTAGAAGTCCCCAAGAAAGCTAGACTGGTCCCACAGTACCTCGGGGATTTATACGAATAGCTTTCTTAGACAGGAATTCCAACTACCGGTATTACACCCTTCCAATTAGTACATGTCCATTTACAAACTAAATTCTAACGGGATTATAAAAATCAAATTTATAATACATATAACTTATATGTATTGATTAAACTTATAGAATATAATTAGGCATTCTAGCCTAATGAGTTGAATTCCTATCATCTAACGAGTCGTCGCGCGTTTGTGAGAATAAGATGAGAAGTTCCTAAAGTAAAGTCTAAAATAACTTAAACTAAGGCATCCTTTACATAAATTTTACTTATGCTAAGGCATGCTTAATCTAAGTTCAAGTGTAAGGTATATTATAAACTAAGGCATCCTTTATGGTAACAATATAACATATAATATATCACATAATATATAACATTTAATAAACAAGTAGCATATAAGCACATAAGTATAAAATATGAAATATGAGAAATCTCATATTTGGGGTTAACTTAGTTATTGTCTAGGTCACCATTTCTAATAACCTAAATCCCTATAACCATGGCTCTAATATCAATATGTCACACCCCAACCTATGGCGGAATACATTGGGAGCATGATTGTGATTGTTCATAACTCATGGTGCTACTTTGTAAGTTTCAATAGTTAATAATCCAATTTCATTCATAACATAGAATCATTCAACATCCATATTGTTCCAAACAAAACAATTCATAATCCAACATTACAACTCCAAACCAAAGTAAATAACATTGTTTATTTTATTAACTAGGTCCAAATAGCTTAAGCGTGTCTTCATCCTAGCAACTAACCTGTTACACATGTAAAATAGAGTTTTGATCAACTAATTGCGTAGTTGGTGAGATTCTCATACAATTTGATATATATATATATATATATATAGAAATAAGATGCAATAATAGTCCAATAAGAATTGATCTTAATATGTATATGTTCCACAATGTTTGATAATATGATTTTGGCAATTTCACCTTTACTAATATAATTGTCACACCCCAACCGACGGCGGAATAACGTCGGGGCGCGACGCGACTGGACTGTTCATAACACGTGACGCTAATTAAGTTTCATAATTTAATCATACCAAATTCAATACATGCTCAAACCAAGTAGTTTTCAACATAACAAAAGATAAATTAAACATTGTTTTTATTTTCTACACTGGGTCCATAGCATCCTACATGTAGCATCAACTTGACAATACTCAAACGACATTTCCTGCAACATGTATAAAAATAGAGTCAACTAAAAGTTGGTGAGTAAACATAGATTTAAACTATACGTAATAAAATCGAGACTTTTGCGATTCATATGTCAAGGTAGATAACAATCATGTATGTATAAACGTATGTATGATCAAACCTTTGTTGACTTGACGCTCGACTCGAAAGTCGCAATTAGCTTGAATTGGTTTCCAATCATCCAAAGGCCCTCATTAGGGTCAAAACGATGGATGGGCGTCACCCAATAGATCTATTATTGTTACCATTGGCTCATGATAGAGTTAGTGATCATATAGAATTAGACTTCGAATAGCTCACACATAGAATCATAGTTTAACACATATAACATAGTATCATACACATAGACATAGAGTTTGAATTCGCAAGTTTTGTGAAATTGAATTTGAAATTGAATAGCGTATACATGTTTCACCCAATACTTTGAAATGAAAAGGGCTACGAATACTCACATAGTATGATTGATGATCGACTTCTTGATTGTCGTCTATACGAAGACTTACAACTCGGTTCCTATAACATAATGAGTTTTCTTTTTGAGTTTGTGAACCTACTATAGTTTATGTGATGGTGTTCGTGTTCTATTGTCGAGATTTTATTAAAACAATAATGTCTTAACTTATACTTGAAATATTATTTCATAATGCCTTGAAATTACTAAGTGTCGGATTTTATAAAAATTTCGTCATTACAACGATGTATTTTGGGAAAATTACCATTTTGCTTAACAACTTCAAAACTCATAAATTATATCAACTTATATAAATATATTTACAAGTATATATATTATATCACATTATTAAAGTGTGTATATGAAATATATATACATTTATATATGTGAAAATGATTAATATTTGTGTAAAAATGTCTAAGTTTATAAAACTGTTTATGGACAGATTCTGTCCGGCTTTTCGGATGAACTTTAAAAATAGAAATCGTTGGAATAACAGATTTAGTCCAGTGAGTTCAGGTTCATTTTTGACATAGTAAACCTTTGAGTTAAATTATGAAACTCTCCAGTATACTATTTTAAGATGTTATGAACAACTTTCATTTAGAAACGTTTTCATGATTTGGACCTTTAGTAGGTCAAAACAGCTGCAGAAATTAGGGGGTACAAATCCGCGCACTAATCTTGTGAAGGCTGTTTGGGGTATCTTTTGGTTGAGTTAGAAGCTGAATAAGTAGTGCATGGAAAGCTAACACGATGAAATTAGTCATGGAATCTGAGTTTGCTCATTTTGGAGTTGTTATGACCATTTTATGACTTGTTGAAGTAGTAACAACGTTCTGCCAGAATTGACAGAATGTATGTTTGTGTGTGTAGCTAGGTTTAAAGTGTCAGTAGTTTAAACGTTGTCAGTAGTTTCTTGAATTAACTCCGGACCAGTGATTTGGACTTCACCGATCTCACTCCAACAAATGGGTGTGCGGCATTTACGCCATAGAGTGCTTCAAAAGGTGCCATATCGATGCTTGTATGGTAGCTATTGTTATATGAGAATTCGATTAAAGGTAAGTGAGTATCCCAATTGCCACCGAAATTGATGACACAATGTCACACCCCCGCTAAAGCGGAATCACGAGGGCGAGACGAAATCGGATTACAAATACATTGTTTATAAAGAAACTTACTAAATTGCATTCATAATCCAAATAACATACATAAGAGATTTACAAAGATTCAAATAACATATCGATAATAGTTTTACAAAATGATATGATTCAAAATGATACAACAATATAAGATTTCTCCATATAGTCTAATTTAAATTAAACAATATCTTCAAAATCTTCTTGTTGTAATATAATCCATGTAGCTAATTTCCTGAAATACATGCTCAAGTATCAACTAAAAATAGTTGGTGAGTCCATAGGTTTATGACTCGATAAAGCATGATTACAAAAAAAGAAGTTTATAGTAACATACATCCCATAATGTTTAACAATAAAGCATGCATTTTATGATTATGAGTTTAAACGATGTCAAACGTATACTTCACTCAAAATATTATTAATGTACATCATGAATATTAAAGAAGTTTAAACGATAGTAACACGTATACTCAAGTAATCCCTAAAATGCCTATTTTAATTAAACACATATGGATGTAAGTATCTAGCATGTATTCCACCCCAAAGTATTAAGTGAAAGAGGGGCTATGAAACTCACAAGTAGTAGGATGCTAGAAGATAGATAATATTAAGATCTTGCTCCTTGTCACGAACTTCAAACCCCTAAAATAAGGAAAGTATACATTTGTTGAGTTTTACGATGGATTTAATATTTAGTATATATATAAGAGATGCGTTAACCCGATTAATAGATTGGGGTTATTGCAAAGTAATGACTTTCCTTAAGTCATAAAAGAAATGATAATACGTTACTCGAACTTGTCATCTTCCAACTTAATAATGATACTAAGCCATAACACAGTTCGCTTTTTAATTTGGCATTTTAATCGACTCTTTATTTTGAGTCGTACCAAATTACGAATGAAACCACGGATGGTTTAATGATAATGACACCACGGATGGTTTAATAATAATAAAGTTTGTAATGCGTATAATCAAGTTTTAATAGTATTAGATATTTTAGGGTATTACTTTGAAGTAATATTAGTGAATGAGGGTTTTAAAGTAAATTTCAAAATATTTTAATATCATTCAATTATTATAATTGAATATAAACAAGTGCATGGTTTTGATTTATAGTTTCTACAAATATATGTATAAGTAGGCAAATGTTGAAAGTATGTTTTGTATAGTTGTTGATCTTTGATTAAAGACCCATAACTATACCAAACCTTTGTGTTATCAACATTCAAAATAATAAGGCAAATATTGAAGGTATGCTTGGATGTTTGGTAAAGAACAAACATACAAACCTTTTTGTTATCAATATTGCAAGAATCCATGACTTGAAAGTATGTTTGTGTATGGGTTGATCATAGGTTACTTGTCATAAGACAAGTTATTAGGGAAACCTTACAACACACAAACCTTTGTGTTATCAAGCATGGTAACAACTTAAAATTTGGAGGATTAGAAGAAGAAGATGAAGAACATAAGTAATGTAAGAGCATTTAGTTTAAGTGTTTATTACCTTGGAGATCTTGAAAGATCCCAAGAGAGGTGGTTTAGGGAGATAGAATTAGAAATCCAAAGAAGAATGGATTTGGTGCAAAGGATTTAGGAAGGATGTAATGGGGTATTTATAGTTGAGGAAGGGAGAGGGGAGAGGGTGTGTGAGTGTGACAAAGATGTTGGGGGAGACAAGGATGTTGGGGTGTAGGTTAATAGGTTAAAAAGTTAAATGATTATGTTTAATTAGGAATTTTGATTAAATTTTAATTAGGGAAAGAGTTCTTTGAATTTTTATAAAAAAATGGGTAATAATATTTATAAAATAAAGAACTTTAAAAGAACTTAGTACTAAAATATTTCTAAAATTTATAAAATTTCTTGAAAATGTTTATTGATTCATATTTATTTAAAAGAACTTATTAAATATTTATTTTACATTATGAACAACTTTGAACTTGTTTGATAAATTTTATAATTATTTAAACATTGATTTAAATATTAAAATAGTTATGAATTTATATTTATTAATATACTAAAAATTTTCATAAAATTTATTCTAATATTTGGGATATTTATAAGTAGTTTATAATATAATTTGCGTTATTAAATATTTCCAAATTCTCATAGTTATTCCGTTAATCCTTGATTATTTTCATACGCATTACGATATCTGAAAACCCATGACTGATCATGTTTTTCTTAGTTGTTTAAATACCATCGACTCAACATACGTATTAACTTGGTTTTTTTTTCCGTTAATGACTAAATAATTAAGATCTTAATATGGATTTTACCTGGATTTTTCACGGATGTTACAGTCTCCCCCGGTTAAAAGAATTTCGTCCCGAAATTCAGTCTTTATTTACCAAGGTAGGGTCGTTCGTGAATAACTGAGGATACTCTTTCTTCATATGATCCTCTCTTTCCCAGGTGAATTCAGGTCCTCGCTTAGAGTTCCATCTAACTTTAACAATTGGAATGCGGCTTCGCTTTAACGTCTTCATTTCTCGGTCCATGACCTCAATCGGTTCTTCGATGAAGTGGAGTTTGTCGTCGAGTCGGACCTCATTCAATGGAATTATCATTGTTTCGTCTGATAAACATTTCTTCAGATTCGATACATGGAACGTATCATGAACTCCACTAAGTTCTTGCGGTAGTTGGAGCTTGTAGGCTACGGGACCAATTCTATCGATAATTTCAAAAGGTCCAACGTACCTTGGAGCTAGCTTGCCCTTCTTCCCAAACCGCACCACGCCCTTCCATGGTGATACCTTTAGCATTACCTTATTGCCAATTGCAAATTCCAATGGTTTTCTTCGGTTATCGGCATAGCTTTTCTGACGATCCCTGGCGGCTTTGATTCGGTCTTTGATTTGTGCAATTTTATCCGTCGTTTCTTGAATGATCTCGGGGCCAGTTATTTGACTTTCCCCGATTTCTGCCCAACATACCGGAGATCGACATTTTCGTCCGTATAAGGCTTCAAATGGTGCACACTTGATGCTTGTGTGGTAACTGTTGTTATAAGAGAATTCAATTAGTGGGAGATGGTTATCCCAACTTCCACCAAAATCTACCACACAACACCTAAGCATATCTTCCAAGGTTTGGATTGTTCTTTCAGTCTGCCCATCGGTTTGTGGATGATACGCGGTGCTAAGGTCAAGACGAGTTCCGAGTGCCTTTTGCATGGATTGCCAGAATCGGGAGGTAAATCGGCTATCTCTGTCGGAGATGATTGACATGGGCACCCCGTGCCTAGTGATGATTTCGGTAATGTATAGTTTAGCAAGCTTCTCCATCTTAAAATCCTCTCTAATGGGTAAGAAATGAGCAGATTTTGTCAATCGATCAACGATGACCCATATCGAATCATAACCACTAGAGGTACGTGGTAGTTTGGTGATGAAATCCATGGAAATTTGCTCCCATTTCCATTGTGGAATCTCGGGTTGTTGTAGCATACCCGATGGTTTTTGATGTTCGGCCTTAACCTTAGAACAGGTTAGGCACTTTCCGACATATAGAGCGATGTCTTTCTTCATTCCGGGCCACCAATAGTATTCCTTGAGATCTTTATACATTTTGTCGGCGCCCGGATGAACGGAGTATTTGGATTTGTGGGCTTCATGAAAAATGAGCTCTCGGATGTTGTTCAGCTCGGGAACCCACATTCTTTCTTGGAAATACAACACATCATCTTCCTTTAGTTCTAGTCTCTTCTCCGCCCCGCATAGCAGTTCTTCTTTGAGTTCCTTTGCCTTTAGAGCTTCCTTTTGTGCTTCAAGAATTTGGGTTTTGAGAGAGGTTTGTATTGTCATACCCAAGGCGCGTACGCGAACGGGTTTGATCCTCTCTTTTCTACTTAGTGCATCAGCCACCACGTTTGCTTTACCGGGATGGTAGCGTATGTCACAATCGTAGTCGTTGAGTAATTCAACCCATCTTCTTTGACGCATATTCAACATTTTTTGATCAAGGATGTGTTGGAGGCTTTTGTGATCGGTGTATATAATACACTTGGTACCGTAGAGGTAGTGTCTCCAGATTTTTAAAGCAAAGATAACGGCTCCTAACTCCAAGTCATGAGTGGTGTAGTTCTTTTCATGCACTTTGAGTTGTCGGGATGCATATGCAATAACTTTGTCTTTTTGCATCAACACGCAACCGAGACCTTGGTGCGATGCATCACAGTATACGACAAAGTTATCAATGCCGTCAGGGAGTGATAGGATCGGGGCTTGGCATAATTTGTGTTTCAGTAATTGGAAAGCCTCTTCTTGTTCTCTTCCCCAATTGTACTTTTGCTCCTTTTGGGTGAGCATGGTTAATGGTTTGGCTATTTTTGAGAAGTTTTCAATGAATCTACGATAGTATCCGGCCAACCCTAAGAATTGTCGGATTTCTGTCGGGGTTGTCGGTGCTTCCCATTTCTCTACCGCCTCAATCTTGCTTGGGTCGACTTGAATACCCTTATCATTAACCACATGACCAAGGAAGTGAACCTCCTTTAACCAGAACTCGCATTTGGAAAACTTGGCATATAGTTTCTCCTTTGCCAAGAGTTGGAGTACTAGCTTTAGGTGTTGCTTATGATCCTCTTCGTTTTGTGAGTATATAATGATATCGTCGATGAACACGATCACGAACTTATCGAGGTAAGGCTTGCATACACGGTTCATTAGGTCCATAAATACCGCAGGGGCATTGGTGAGTCCGAAAGGCATTACTAAGAATTCGTAGTGCCCGTATCTTGTTCTGAATGCGGTTTTTGGGATGTCGTCTTCGTGGATTCTTAATTGATGATAACCTGACCGAAGGTCTATCTTTGAGAAGTGCCTAGACCCTTGTAATTGGTCGAACAAGTCATCAATCCGAGGAAGGGGATAGCGATTTTTGATGGTTACTTTGTTGAGCTCCCTATAGTCGATGCACATTCGAAAAGATCCATCCTTCTTTTTGACAAATAGAATGGGTGCTCCCCATGGTGAGAAACTCGGTCGGATGAATCCTTGATCCAAGAGTTCTTGTAATTGGCTTGATAACTCTTGCATCTCGGATGGTGCGAGACGGTAGGGTGTCTTTGCTATCGGTGCCGCTCCTGGAATCAGGTCGATACGAAATTCCACTTGTCGAACGGGTGGTAATCCAGGTAGCTCATCGGGGAATACTTCGGGAAAGTCGCGGACTATTGGTATGTCTCCGATCTTCTTCTCTTCTTGGTCTTTGACTTTGATATGGGCAAGGAAGGCTTGACATTCCTTCTTCAGATACTTACGTGCCTTCATAGCAGAAATGAGGTGTAGTTTCCTACTTGCTATTTCTCCTTGAATTTCTAGTGCTCCGCCGTTTGGTAATGGAACCCGAACAATTTTGAGGTGACATTGGATTTCAGCTTGATGTTTGGACAACCAGTCCATTCCGATGACTACATCGAAGCTTCCAAGTTGGATGGGAATGAGGTCTAGATAGAATGAGTGGCCGTCATAACTAAGGACACAACCCTTGAGGATTTTTCGTGCAGTTAATAGTTTTCCGTTGGCTAATTCTATGGTGTAGATTTCAGTTAAAGGGGTAGATTTTTGGTTTACTACATGCTCAAACTTAGTTGATATGAAACTTTTATCAGCACCCGTGTCAAATAGAATAGATGCAAAGTGATTGTTTACAAGAAACATACCAGTAACGACGTTGTTGTCTTCACGGGCTTCTTGAGCTCCCATGACGAAAGCTCTTCCCCGAGGTGGGTTGTTGACAGTTCCAGATCCTTGGGGTCTTTTGGGACAGACATTGAGCATGTGGTCGGGGCTTCCACATCCATAGCAAGCACGTGGAGTGGGGTTGCTTCGACAGTTATTGGCTTGGTGCCCCGGTTTCCCACACTTGGAGCAGACAAGGCATGCTCCAAAATGGAAGTAGTTGCATTTGGCACACTTAGGTGCATGTTGATTCCTCTTGTCTTGGTTAACTGCCCCATAGTTACGGGCAGTTGTGGGTTTCTTGTTGTTGTTGTTGTGTCTTTTGGAGTGGTTGGACTGGTTGGATTGGTTGGTGTGGTTGGAGGATGTGGGGTTATCAATCTTCCTCTTTTCTCCCGAGTTTTTGTTCTCGAAAGCATTGTTTCTAACCAGATGATCCCTAAGTTGACCAGCCAAGAGGATGGCACCTTTGAGCGTGGTTGGTTTAGAAGCGGTGACCATGCTTCAATTTGGGGTGCAAGTCCCCAGATGTAACGCTCGATTTTTCGATCTTCCGAGTTCACCATGTGTGGTAGTAAGCTCGAGAGTTCGTGAAAGCGGTCGTTATAGGCCATCAGTTCAGCACCCTTCATGGTAAGGTGCCAGAATTCATTCTCCAGTTTTTGCAATTCGTTGATGGGGCAGTATTCTTCTAGTAATAGGGCCTTGAATTCTTCCCAGCCCATTGATTCTGCCTCTTCAACACCCCGAGCCTGTATTTGGTTGTTCCACCAGTTCAAGGCCTTCCCTTGGAAGGAGTTTGCAGCATAACGAACCTTGTGGGTTTCAAGGCATTCAGAAATACGGAAAACTGCTTGGATCTTATCTATCCATTTTAGCAGTCCTATGGCTCCGTCGTTGCCATAGTAATCCTTCGGTTTACAGGACATGAAATGTTTGTATGTACAGCCCTTTCTTGCATTACTGGTTTCGGGGTCGGTGGTATTGCTATTATTGGTGTTGTGGTTGTTATTGTTGTTTCCTGAGTTCGAGTTTGCTCGAGCAAGTATGCCGGGTATGGCTGCGGCTATTCGAGCTTCCACTAGTTTTTCGATGTCGTTGGGTGTCATTGGAATAGTAGTATCTGTATTGTCAACTGGTCCCTTATCCTTTGGTTTTCGCCCTCTTTTTGTTGGAGCCATTAGCTATGAAGTTAAAAGGAAATGGTTTAGTATTTCATTTAATGTAGTAATTTATTCAATATATACTTGATTTGAGTTTTCGTGTGTGCAAAAGTATGGACCCTACTTTTATCAAACGGGTTTATCCCGTTGGACATAACCAATGTTTTGAAACCTTGAGGTTAGGAACCCGTGTTATTTGTTAACTTAAAATAGAATTTGCCAAAACTCTCATGCATTTCAAATGGCGATTACGTGTGCACTCGTAATGGTAGTTTGACTTGCATGATTATTTTGGTTCTTGCTATTTTAGGTTGACATACGAATACGAGTATGAAAATAATCATCTTGGAAATTATATAAATCAATGAAGTTGGCTTCAAAGTGAAGCGGAATGGCAATCCAAAGGGATTGCCGTTGACTTATTAGAGCCGTATAGTTCGTACAACGTTTGGTATAACATGCTTTGGCCTATAGGTTAGAATACTCTCATCGGAAATCCCCAGGAAAGCTAGACTGGTCCCGCAGTATGTCGGGGATTTATGCGAATCGCTTTCCTAGACAGGAGTCCCAACTACCGGCATTCGCCCTTCCAGTTAATACATGTCCGTTTATACAAACTTAGCTCTAACGAGAACAGAATAAAAATTTTTGAGTGTGAGAGTGTCAAACATATTTTTGTCATACATACATATTATGTGTTTTAAATTTTTATATAATAGGAAAAGTAAAGGTCGTAGGATTTAACTAAGGTTTTTATAATCTAAGGCATTCTTAATGGAATACTTAAATTCTAAGGAAATCTTATTTCTATCAAACAAGCAAGTAAGCACGTATGGTGATAACAAGTAGTTCAAGTAAGGTAGCACATAAAGTCCATGTAAGTCCTAGGATGAGCTATAAGTTATAGTCTAGGTTTCATGCAACCTAATTCTCTATAACCAATGGCTCTGATACCAATCTGTCACACCCCCGCTAAAGCGGAATCACGAGGGCGAGACGAAATCGGATTACAAATACATTGTTTATAAAGAAACTTACTAAATTGCATTCATAATCCAAATAACATACATAAGAGATTTACAAAGATTCAAATAACATATCGATAATAGTTTTACAAAATGATATGATTCAAAATGATACAACAATATAAGATTTCTCCATATAGTCTAATTTAAATTAAACAATATCTTCAAAATCTTCTTGTTGTAATATAATCCATGTAGCTAATTTCCTGAAATACATGCTCAAGTATCAACTAAAAATAGTTGGTGAGTCCATAGGTTTATGACTCGATAAAGCATGATTACAAAAAAAGAAGTTTATAGTAACATACATCCATAATGTTTAACAATAAAGCATGCATTTTATGATTATGAGTTTAAACGATGTCAAACGTATACTTCACTCAAAATATTATTAATGTACATCATGAATATTAAAGAAGTTTAAACGATAGTAACACGTATACTCAAGTAATCCCTAAAATGCCTATTTTAATTAAACACATATGGATGTAAGTATCTAGCATGTATTCCACCCCAAAGTATTAAGTAAAAGAGGGGCTATGAAACTCACAAGTAGTAGGATGCTAGAAGATAGATAATATTAAGATCTTGCTCCTTGTCACGAACTTCAAACCCCTAAAATAAGGAAAGTATACATTTGTTGAGTTTTACGATGGATTTAATATTTAGTATATATATAAGAGATGCGTTAACCCGATTAATAGATTGGGGTTATTGCAAAGTAATGACTTTCCTTAAGTCATAAAAGAAATGATAATACGTTACTCGAACTTGTCATCTTCCAACTTAATAATGATACTAAGCCATAACACAGTTCGCTTTTTAATTTGGCATTTTAATCGACTCTTTATTTTGAGTCGTACCAAATTACGAATGAAACCACGGATGGTTTAATGATAATGACACCACGGATGGTTTAATAATAATAAAGTTTGTAATGCGTATAATCAAGTTTTAATAGTATTAGATATTTTAGGGTATTACTTTGAAGTAATATTAGTGAATGAGGGTTTTAAAGTAAATTTCAAAATATTTTAATATCATTCAATTATTATAATTGAATATAAACAAGTGCATGGTTTTGATTTATAGTTTCTACAAATATATGTATAAGTAGGCAAATGTTGAAAGTATGTTTTGTATAGTTGTTGATCTTTGATTAAAGACCCATAATTATACCAAACCTTTGTGTTATCAACATTCAAAATAATAAGGCAAATATTGAAGGTATGCTTGGATGTTTGGTAAAGAACAAACATACAAACCTTTTTGTTATCAATATTGCAAGAATCCATGACTTGAAAGTATGTTTGTGTATGGGTTGATCATAGGTTACTTGTCATAAGACAAGTTATTAGGAAACCTTACAACACACAAACCTTTGTGTTATCAAGCATGGTAACAACTTAAAATTTGGAGGATTAGAAGAAGAAGATGAAGAACATAAGTAATGTAAGAGCATTTAGTTTAAGTGTTTATTACCTTGGAGATCTTGAAAGATCCCAAGAGAGGTGGTTTAGGGAGATAGAATTAGAAATCCAAAGAAGAATGGATTTGGTGCAAAGGATTTAGGAAGGATGTAATGGGGTATTTATAGTTGAGGAAGGGAGAGGGGAGAGGGTGTGTGAGTGTGACAAAGATGTTGGGGGAGACAAGGATGTTGGGGTGTAGGTTAATAGGTTAAAAAGTTAAATGATTATGTTTAATTAGGAATTTTGATTAAATT
This sequence comes from Mikania micrantha, assembly GCA_009363875.1. Taxonomy (NCBI): domain Eukaryota; kingdom Viridiplantae; phylum Streptophyta; class Magnoliopsida; order Asterales; family Asteraceae; genus Mikania; species Mikania micrantha. The sequence continues at coordinate 34,948,945 of CM018692.1, forward strand.
TAATTAGGGAAAGAGTTCTTTGAATTTTTATAAAAAAATGGGTAATAATATTTATAAAATAAAGAACTTTAAAAGAACTTAGTACTAAAATATTTCTAAAATTTATAAAATTTCTTGAAAATGTTTATTGATTCATATTTATTTAAAAGAACTTATTAAATATTTATTTTACATTATGAACAACTTTGAACTTGTTTGATAAATTTTATAATTATTTAAACATTGATTTAAATATTAAAATAGTTATGAATTTATATTTATTAATATACTAAAAATTTTCATAAAATTTATTCTAATATTTGGGATATTTATAAGTAGTTTATAATATAATTTGCGTTATTAAATATTTCCAAATTCTCATAGTTATTCCGTTAATCCTTGATTATTTTCATACGCATTACGATATCTGAAAACCCATGACTGATCATGTTTTTCTTAGTTGTTTAAATACCATCGACTCAACATACGTATTAACTTGGTTTTTTTCCGTTAATGACTAAATAATTAAGATCTTAATATGGATTTTACCTGGATTTTTCACGGATGTTACACACAAGACCTTAGCATATCCTCGAGCGTTTGAATTGTTCGTTCCGATTGGCCATCTGTTTGAGGATGATATGCAGTGGTAAGGTCTAATTGAGTACCAAAAATTGATTTTAATGATTTCCAAAAATGTGAGACGAATCGACCATCACGATCGGAGATAATGCTCAAAGGCACACCATGTCGACTTACTATTTCGTTGATCTAGATTCGAGCTAACTTCTCAACTCGATAGTCTTCGCGAATAGGTATGAAGTGTGCCGATTTGGTAAGACGATCAATGATCACCCATATGCTGTAGTGACCACTGGAGGTACGAGGGAGCTTGTAATGAAATCCATAGCTATGTTTTCCCACTTCCAACGGGGATCTCTGGTTGTTCTAGCAAACCAGAAGGTCTCTGATGCTCGGCTTTGACTTTTGAGCATGTGAGGCATTTAGCCACAAAGAGGGCAATGTCCTTTTTCATGCCTGGCCACCAATAGTGGTAGCGTAGATATTTGTAATCTTATCCGCGCCTGGGTGAATAGAATAACGAGACTTGTGGGCCTCGTTCATGATGAAAGCGCGTAGATTGTTACGATTCGGAACCCAAATACGGTTCAAGAAATATAGTAAGCCATTTGATTTAGTTTCCAAAAGGCGTTTAACACCACATGACATTTCTTCATACATGTTACCCTCTGTGACTGAAATGTGTTGTGCTTCTAAGATAGTGACTGGATATCGGTTTGAGTTTGGATACTTCGAAGATGAATAGACCTAGAGTGGTCCTTACGACTAAGAGCATCGGCTACGACATTCGCCTTACCAGGATGGTAGCGAATCTCGCAGTCATAGTCACTGAGTAGTTCGGCCCAACCTCTTTGTCTCATGTTAAGTTCTTTTTGATCGAAAATGTGTTGGAGGCTCTTGTGGTCGGTGAAAACCACACACTTTGTACCATATAGATAATGCCTCCAAATTTTCAACGCAAAAACCACCGCCCAAGCTCGAGATCGTGCGTCGTGTAGTTTTTCTCATGGATTTTGAGTTGTCTTGATGCATAAGCAATAACCTTGCCTCGTTGCATGAGAACGCAACCAAGACCTTGGTTTGATGCATCACAGTAGACCACGAAATCGTTGTTACCATCGGGAAGTGTTAGGATAGGAGCATTGCATAACATATGCTTAAGAGTTTGAAATGCATTCTCTTGCTCAGGACCCCACTCGTATGGTTTCCCTGTTGGTGCATATTTTGGGTGTCCTCTGCTGTTCGAATAGATCAGATTTGTATTTGCTTATTTGTAATCACTTGTATGTGTTTGTATGTTGTTAATCTGGAAACTGAGTCGTTCGCAGGAGCATCTGCGAATGGATATTGTGTAAAGGGACCCATTCGGCGAATGAAGGGCCGAATGGCTCCATTCGGCCGAATGGGCTACAGGCCCTATAAATACCAGTTTTCAGATTTAGGGTTTAAGGTTTTTTAGGTGTTCTTGGGTTTGAGCATGAAAGGGGGAGAGATCATGCTCGATCTCTCCCCGGCAACACTATGTTCTTTTATGATGTGAATACAATCATGTAATCATTCGATTCTATCAATATACCATTTGATTTTGTTCATCATCTTCATCTTCGTCGTGTATCAAAACCCTAACCTTCCGTCCAAAGTGAAATCGCCGGTCCTGTCACGTCTTTACATTCCCTTTGTGCGTTAAAGCAGTGAGGGGTTCCGCAATCTTGGAGAAATTGGATATGAAACGCCGATAGTAGCCGGCTAAACCCAGAAATGATCAAATTTCTGTAGGGGTAGTTGGTGTACTCCAATTTTGACAGCTTCAATCTTTACAGGATCTACGTGAATACGTTTTTCGTTGACAATGTGGCCCAAGAATTGAACTTCCTTTAGCCAAAATTCACATTTAGAAAATTTGGCATATAGTTGTTCCTCTCGTAAAAGATCTAAGATTAGACGCAGATGTTGCTCATGGTCAGATTTTGATTTAGAGTAGATTAAGATGTCATCAATGAAAACAATTACGAATTTGTCCAAATAGGGTCTGCAGACACGGTTCATGAGATCCATGAAAACCGCAGGTGCATTGGTTAACCCAAATGGCATAACTGTGAACTCATAATGACCATATCTTGTACGAAAGGTTGTCTTTGGAATATCATCGTCATGAACACGAAGTTGGTGATATCCTGAACGAAGATCGATTTTTGAGAAACAAGTGGCGCCTTGAAGTTGGTCAAAAAGATCATCGATTCTTGGTAATGGGTAACGGTTCTTGATGGTAAGCTTGTTCAGTTCGCGATAATCAATGTACATGCGAAACGATCCATCCTTTTTCTTCACAAAAAGGACAGGTGCACCCCAAGGTGAAGAGCTAGTCCGAATAAAGCCTTTGTCAGAAAGCTCCTAAAGTTGGCTGGCCAATTCTTGCATTTCCGAGGTGCAAAAGATATGGTGATTTAGCCACAGGAGTTGCGCCGGGTATAAGTTCAATGCGGAACTCAACTTGTCGAACAGGAGGAAGACCAGTCAAATCATCGGGAAAGACTTCAGGATAATCTAGAATAACAGGAATGTTTTGGATCTTCTTCTCCTTGTCCTTCTTTTCCACAATGTGTGCCAAGAACGCTACGTACTTCTTTCGTAAGTACTTTTGGGCTTTTGTACAGGACATAAGTTTGAGCCCAACTGGTGGTTTCTCACCATATATCTTCAAGACTTGACCATCCACAAGTGGAATTCGAATGTACTTCTCGAAACAAATGACTTCAGCATGATTCTTAGACAGCCAATACATGCCTACTATGATGTCGAAACTACCTAGTTGCATGGGTATGAAATCGATGGGGAAGTGGTGTTCGTTAAGATTTAAGCTACAATTATGAATGACTGAATCAATGGTGATGGGTTCTCCATCCGCCACTTCTACCGTAAAAGATTTATCTAATCTAACTCGGGGTGTAGCAAGCAAAGGTTCAAAATCAATAGAGACAAAACTCTTGTCAGCTCCGGTATCAAATAAAACAGAGGCATAATGATTTTTGACTAGGAACGTACCATTAACCACCTCCTGATTGGCCTGTGCCTGATTGGCATTGATGTTGAACACTCGGCCCGGTGCCCCTTGATTGGCCTGATTAGCTGGAGCATTGTTTCCGTTCCCTAGCCTTGGACATGCATTGCGGAAATGAGTTGGATCTCCACAGTTGTAGCAAGCACGTCCATACGGAAAATGCTGAGCATTGGGTTGGGGAATGGTTGGGCAATTGGTTGAGCAACAACTTGGTTACCTGGGGCTCGAATGGGTTGGCGACAAAAATGTGTTGAAGTGACCATACCTACCACAATTCGTGCATTGGCGACATGGGGTAGTGGCAGGATGATGGTACTTACATGTGTTACATTGGGGAAAAGGCGCAGTGTACGGCTTCTTGTTGGGTTGAGTTGCAGGAGTGGCTTGAACTTTGGGTGCGGTTGGTGTGTGGTGATAGCTTGTGTGTTGTTGGACTTTCACTTCTTCTTGTTGGTTGAGGATGGTATGGTCTTAACATCTTTTGACGGCTCGATAGGGGTCTTGTCAGTTAGTTCTCTTTGCACCCTTTCTTGTTAAGGTGCCTGTCTTAACGTGATTGTCAGATAAAGTTGCAAAAAAGATTGCATCCTCAGAGTAGAAGGGTTTCTACCACACACGGTATCTTGGATTTGCATTGGGAGACCTCCAATGTATTTCTCGATAGCCTCGAGTGATGGTGTTGACCATGTGTGGAACTAGCAGGCTCAATTCATGAAAACGGGTAGTGTAAGCTAGGTTGTCACCACTCTCTTGTCAAAGTTCCCAGAACTCGGCTTCTAACTTCATGATCTCGTTTTATCGGGCAAAATTCACGGGTCATCAGTTCCTTGACTTCGTTCCAAGTAAGGGCCATAGCAGTTTCTAACCCACGGGTGCGCTTCTCACCGTTCCACCATGTGAGCGCCCTCTTTTTGGAAGACACTCGTAGCATAACAGAACCTTAGATTCTCAGGGCAGTCGCTATGGAGAAAAGTATTCTCCTGCTTTCAAACCATTGAAGTAAGCCCGTTGCACCTTCAGATCCATTGTATTGGAGGATTGCACAAGTTGAAATGTTTGATTTTGCATCGGGGAGGGTTAGCACCACCTTGAGTGGCAGGGATAAGGTTAGAATTGATGGTTTGAGGATTTGTGCAACCATGTCAGGGATAACTGTAGCCATTTGACGACGCGATTTGTGTGCCATCTTGCGGCCAGAGTTACCAGAACGACGGTGATGACGAAGAGCTGACATGCTGCAAGTTCTAGAACGCAAACGATTATGACACTTGGAAATTGGATCGATTGTTAGATTAATGGGACACGAGAAGAAATAATGAAATCATAAGACTTAGGCTAAAATAGCAACTCAATGTGATAGGTTGTGAATGTAACATAGGATAGCATAGAGTTCTGTCTAGAGATAGAATATGATATAGGGTATGTTGGATAAATAATATCTCGGTGGATTGTATAATAAATACCTCGACTTATCAAAGTTATTTTAGTTCATGTGACGTTTGGTATGAAATGCTTTGGCCTAATAGGTTAAGACACTCTCTCCGAGAATCCCCAGGAAAGCAAGACTGGTCCCTCGGTTGATTGGGATGTATCGAATTGCTTTCCTAGACAGGAGTCTCAGATAACGATGTCCACCCCTTCCAGTTTACTATATGTCCGTCACTTAGAACTAAAACTTTGACGAGTTTGAAAATCATAATCAGAAATAAATTGAATACCGAAACTTCAACAAAATAGCTTAATGAAAGTTCATCTAAAACATATGAATATGAATGTAGTCTAAACATAGCATAAGTATGAGAGAGATATGAAGGTTATGAGCACATATAGAATAGGTAAAATCAAATAGCACGTATATGAACATAGAGTGTTAGGTATGTAAGGCATGAGTTACCTCATGTTGGACACCTAAAGCTATAAACTAGGTCACCATTTCTAAAACCTAATTTCCTATAACCTGGCTCTTGATACCAATCTGTCACACCCCAAACCAACGGCGGAATAACGTCAGGGCGCGACGCGACTGTTCACAACACGTGACGCTAATTAAGTTTCATAATTTAATCATACCAAAATTCAATACATGCTCAAACCAAGTAGTTTTAACATAACAAAAGATAAATTAAAAACATTGTTTTTATTTTCCTACACTGGGTCCATAGCATCCTACGTTGTAGCATCACATTGACAATACTCAAACGACATTTCCTGCAACTTGTATAAAAATAGAGTCAACTAAAAGTTGGTGAGTAAACATAGATTTAAACTATACGTAATAAAATCGAGACTTTTGCGAT